>CM039305.1:149657911-149792838 GCA_022316695.1 Camellia oleifera
ACCACCTGCCACCACCTACCACCCACCACCCACTTGCTACCACCCGCCACCGTCACCACCCACCACCCACCCGCCACCACCCGCTACCGTCACCGTCACCGTCACCACCACCACCACCACCCGCCACCTAGCTACCATCACCAGCCACCCGCTACCACCACCTACCTGCCACCCACCCGCCACCTACCACCATCACCCACCACCTACACGCAACCCACCTGCCACCACCACCTACCACTCACTACCACCACCACCACCACCACCCACTCGTTACCACCTATTACCCGCCACTATCACCCACCCACCCGCCCACCCACCACCACCACTACCACCCACCACCCGCCAGCACCACCACCACCCGCCACCGTTACCCACCCACCCACCCACCCACCCACCTACCACCCGCCGCCACCACCACCACCACCACCACTACCACCCGCCACCGTTACCCACCCACCCACTATCACCACCCACCCACCACCACCCGTCATCCGCCACCCACCACCCGCTACCACTACCCGCCACCGTCACCCACCCACCCACCACCACCCACCGTCACCACTTTCCACCACCGTCTTCCGCCGCCATTTGCCACTACTTGCTATTTCTCACTCTTTTTTATATTTTAAATTTTTTTTAAATATTTTGTCAATTACCAAACGCGTTTGTAGTTTATGTTTTTCTAAAAATAAACAAAAACCCGTTTATAAAATTTTTGTAAATATAAACTGAAAACGTAAACGTTACCAAACACACCCCTAGTGTACTTTGGGCATATCGGACTACGCCGAGAAGATCAACAGGGGAATCCCCATTTGCCATGGCTTATGGCACAGAGGCAATAATCCCATTAGAGATCGACATCCCAGGGATCAGAACCCAGGCAGTAGAGAATGGGACCAATGATGTATTATTAGCCCGAGATCTAGATCTGCTGGAAGAAAGAAGGGAGAGAGCTACAATTCAGCTGACGGCATACCAACAGCAGCTTGCCAGGGCTTATAATAAGAAGGTCAATCCAAGGAAGTTTCAGGTCAGTGACCTCGTCTTGAGAAAAGTCATCGGCAACAAGAAGGATCCTAAAGAGGGCAAACTTGACCCGAATTGGGAGGGACCCTATAGAATCATCTCAGTATTAGGCAATGGAGTGTATCGGCTTAAAGATAATGAAGGCAAAGAGTTGCCAAGGCCCCGGAATACTTGCAATCTGAATTTTTTTTATCATTAGACTTTCTTGTTCTTTGTTATTAGCCGAAGTAATAAATAAAGTTTTAGCTTGATAAGATAGTTGACAATGTTTCTGGAATGCATGCATAATGAGAACCCAAGTGGAACTTAAGTTCACATTAGGGGGATAGAGAGTTGGAAAATGGTTCCTGGAAATGTAGAATGTACAAGCTAAAATTAGTTTAACACTTGTTGAAATTTAAGTTTACAAGTTGAAGTTAAACCGAGATCATGTTTAACACTTGTTGAAACTTGAGTTTACAAGTTGAAGTTAAACTAATGTCATGTTTAACGCTTGTTGAAACTTAAGTTTACAAGTTGAAGTTAAACCAAGGTTATGTTTAACGCTTGTTGAAATTTTAAGTTTACAAGTTGAAGTTAAACTGAGGTCAAGTTTAACGCTTGTTGAAACTTAAGTTTACAAGTTAAAGTTAAACGAAGGTCATGTTTAAACACTTGTTGAAATTTAAGTTTACAAGTTGAAGTTAAACTAAGGTCATGTTTAACACTTGTTGAAACTTAAGTTTACAAGTTAAAGTTAAACTAAGGTAATACGCTTGTTGAAATTTAAGTTTACAAGTTGAAGTTAAACCGATGACATGTTTAACACTTGTTGAAATTTTAAATTTACAAGCTGAAACCAAGGTTATGACAAATAAAGATTAGTTTAAGTGCTTGTTGAAATTTACAAGTTAAAAAAAGTACTTATGTACTTGCCGAGGTAAACCGTTGGTGGGTATAACCGAGGTATTTCACCCCGAGAAGATTGCACAGACTAAGGTGAATGCTGAAGACATGCAAATTATTTTAAGTATAGAGTCATACAATGAAGACAAACATACAAGCATTCAAAAGAGGAAGTTGTATTTGCATTTGAAAGAAGGCACATCGGCCAGACAGAAAGCTTACATTGTTTCAAAGAACGAAAAAAGTACATGGTACAGGGAAAAAAGGAGAAAAACATCAAACTAAGACTCTTTGGCATCTTTAGGCGGTTGAGTCTGGAGTTCGGAAGACTACTAAGAAGACATCTCGGCAGCCCTCTCAGCCACGAGCTCGGCATCGATTTCTTGAAGAGCTTGGTCGAGGCTCTTGTCGGCAATAGGCACGTTTGAGGAACAGTGTCTTTGGAGACCTCACCCTCCTCGTCCTGAGTCAAGTCTAGGACTTGCTCATTTGGAGTAGGGGACTTGGCCCCAGCAGCTTCTTTCGGTTTCCTCACCAAAGCTTCCTCCTCAGACTCAGAATTGTCTTCAGATTGGCTTAAAGTAGGGGGGAATGGGAGGACGTCATCATTCTTGATGGGGGAGTCCTTGGGAACATCAAGCTTTTTTGGGGTAGCCATCCAACCAAGGGTGAAACCCTTATTGCATGCCTGCTTCACTTGCTTTTTGTAGTCTTCCTTGACGTCAGCCGCCCCCTCAGTATACGCTCTCTCATCAGCGGCCTTGATCTCAGCCTCTTTTGTGGCCAGGGCATGTTGAAGTTCCTTTCGGGCCTCAGCCATCTTGGCCTCGGCCTCTTTCTTTTCGACCATGAGGACTTTGGCAATGGCCTCTACAGCATCCGCTTTTTCCTCAGCCTCATCTTTAGCCTTAATGGCTTCCTCGGCCTGGTCTGATAAAGTCTTCATCTTGGTCTTAGTCTTCTTAGCGGCCCTTTGCAGACTAGCAACCTCCCTAGTCTTGTCGGCCAACTCCTTCCTTATCTTAAAAGATTGCATTGAGAAGGAGTGGGCGTGTTGGATAGCCTGAAGGAAAATGGATAAAGCAGAAGTTATTAGAAAATTCTCTAAGTATAAAAAGAAAAAGAAAGAAAAATACCAAGTGTTAAGAACTTACTTGAACGGAATGCTGTAACATCAGAGCAAAATTTTTGTATTCGCTCATCTGAGCGTTACGATTAAGATCTTCGGGCAGAAGCAAGGCAGTGGAGAGGGCAACGCCGACCTTATTGTCGTTGGCGCTATCACCAGCCTTAACTGGCTTGTCGTCGATTATGATTGGCAGGGCCCAGGGGGAATCATGTTTTAATGGCCCCGAGGTGGTCGCAAAAGACGACCTTGGCCTCTTTGATCTAGTAGATTCTGATGGTTGGGCCTCGGCGGGCCTCTTCTCGGCAGCAGAAGGGGTCTTCTCGCTCTCGGCCAATTTAGAAATTGGCAAGGTGTCCTCAGTGTCAATTTGATTCACCATTGTCTTGAGCTGAGCCTTCTTCAGACGTTTTGGCTTTGACTTTGGTTGAGGCTGGGTTTGTGCTGGTTGAGCATCAACTGAGTTAGGGATGTCGGCCAGAAGATCTTCAACGATAGCCTTCTTGCGACCCATCTTGGCGACAATTGCAGTTCTACGGCGGTGTTTACGTTGAGATGGTGGGATCAGATATGGAGCTGAGGTTGATGGTTGCTCTGCTGGATCAGAGGTCGATCCTTGATCTGGCTGTTGGAGGAGTTATGGCAAAAGGAGGAGAATTGTTTTTCTTCCTCTTTGGGACGTCGGGAAGCACCAACTTATAGGTCGGGATGAAGTTCAGAAGCAAGGGAGCTCTTCGCTTGTGAACTGGCAAATCTAGTAGCTTCTTCAAGTCCTTGTTGGGGTAGAAGGACTTGCGAAAGCCCTTTGGTGGTTGTGGAAGAACTACAAAAAGAAGAGCACAGACATTAGAACAAAGTATTGAAAACTTGGAAAAAAGGCAAGGAAATGTGACACTTGGCTCTTACCATCTCCTTCCCTAAAAACTGTTCGGCTTAGGGGATAAAGGTGGAGGTCATCGTTTGGTTGAAATTCCCAGTTTCCCGAGACGATGAAGTAATCGTCTCCAGCACCCTTGTTTGAGTCTGGGAGGTTGGCAATAAGCTTTTACTCTGTGGACCTCGGCTTAAGGTAATAGATGTGGCCTTTTTCCGATTTTAGGCGACACATGGTGTAGCAGTACTGGATGTCGGCAAGGGTAACCCTAGTATTTTCCTTCTTGGCTAAGGTGATTATACCATTGATAACTCCATAAGAGTTGATGGCAAGTTGCATTGGGTTCAATTTGTAGTAGTGGAGGACTTCTTGGAAAAAGGGTGTCAAGTGGAAACCTAAGTCCACACTCGATAAAGGCCACAACTGGGAAAGGCATGAGGTTCACGTCAGGCAGAATGTAATCCTCCTCCCCTGCCAACCTGAGATGGACGTCGGCAGGAATGAAAAACTCCTGTCTAAAGTACTCTAACTTAGTTGGGGTGTCTACCCTATGTCCACATACCCATAATGTCAGCTTAATTGGAGGAGTTGGATTTCAGAAAGAAGTGTTTTGGAAGGGTTTGAGGGACCTTGGCTAAAATCTAAAATTGTACTATGGTAAGAGTTTGTATGGATCTAAAGGGAATTCGTGTCATTTTTTCCTAAAGTTTGTGAGTTCTATAGACAAAATCCCAATCCTAAGTCTAGGCAAGTGAAGATTGAAGGCAAGAATCTAGAAAAAAACACGGCAAACAGAAACATGAATGCGATTCAGAGTCAAGATCAGTGATGAATCATCGAGAACACAGTGGTAAAGCTTGTGTAGGTGTGTGAAGCCAAGAACAGTGGCAAAAATCAACAAATATGTAAGCAATGTGAGTATTCAAGAAAGGATTGGGCAAAAAAAGGGAATCACGAAGCAAACATACTCAAACACATGGTGAAAATCAAGGTACAGATTAAAAATGATCGAGGACACAAGCAAGTTTGCAAAATACAACAGAGTCCGCAGTGAAATCAAGAACTGAAAACCAGGAGAAATAGTGGCTTACTAGAGAAAGTGAGGCCGGTGTGAGGATTGCCGAAGTCAAACGATGGTTGCAAAAGCGATGGAAGCAGTGAAAATCACGCCAGATGAGGTGAACGGAGCAAGTTGCAAAGCTAGAAAAGCTTAAACAATGACAGATTAGAGAGACAGAAAAAGTTGGATGCTTCAGAAATGGTGATGCAAAAAGTGAAGGGACGGAGAGAGAGAAATGGTTTTGATCAAAAACCACAAAATGGCGGCAAAACTACAATTAAATTGCTTAGGGTGACGCGCCTATTAGACGGCACACGCACAAGTGATGCGACTTGATGGCACGTGTCAGGAGTGACTCAGTAGGGGAAAGATGCGTGGCAAAAGCGGTTGGAATGTTGTGCGTGACAGCTCGCACGCATGGTAGAACTCTTGAAGTTCTTGGTTTAAAGAAGCAAAGACTTCGACTGGGAGGATGATCTCGGCTGAAAAACTTGAACAACCCTGGTTAATGGTTCTAAGGCATTGATGGAAGCAGACTATAGGTCTTGGTCATACTGAGCCGACGAGTTCTTACTTCGGCAATGAATAAAGAAGCGAGCTTAGCCGACATGCTAGAAGGAAGTACTGATATAGGTTCCATCACCTCAGGATGCCGAGGTAATAGAACCTAGGGCGCAGTTGTGGGGACATATTTTGTGAGTGCCAACACGTGGCCAAGGTGACGCCGAAGTGTCAGCCGAGGTGCCACGTGTTCTGGTCATGACGCTGAGGTTATCTCGGATAGGCCGAGGTTATCTCCGAAGATATCGGAATTCGGGATAAGCAGATAAAAGACAAGAGTCCTGGATTGAATAGGACTTCAGTTTGGGTAAGGATAAGACTCTTAGAGAGTTTATCCCAATCCTATTGGGAGTCCAAGATTAACAATAATCCTAAGTCCAATAGAGCTAGGCTTCTACTGGGACTAGGATTGTATTGGCTATAAAAGGGAGGCACCCCCACGGGTCTAAGATACACAATTTGTATTTTGAATAGTGAATTAAGCACTTTTACTATCTTTAAGAGATAACTGACTTGATCGTCGAAGTGCTCCCGCGTGAACGAACCACCGCCGAAATCTCTTCTTTCTGTTGCAGGTTGTTTGGGCTTAATCTATTCTGCCGGTGCTCTCCAGCTAAGTACTAATTTGACAGTGTGGTCGGAAATTGACACACACAAATAGTATAATTTATTCATTTTACTATTTCACCCATTTTGGGTGTTCAACTTTAGCTTCGTAACTTTGTTTTCAATTTTTTATGTAGTTATATCAGGTGTCATTTGTTCTTACAAATTTATTTAGGCTCATGCCAATTCCAACACATTGTGACAATCGACACCATATATTATACATAAAAATATAGTTGACCATATCAAAACAAACAACATTAACATTTTGATTTTTGTGTTTTAGTTTTTTTTTTCTTTTCTTTTAATCAGCAAAGAAAATATTTCATTAATAAGAGAAAGAATAAAATGAAAGCCAATACCGTTAGTACAAAACACAAAGCCTAGTGAGAAGATTGCATCATTGCCAACAAGGTATATCTAAATTAGATTGGCACATACAAAGTGGTCAATCATTTTTTTGATAATTTAATATCCCACCCAATAAATCAACTAATCTAGGGACCAATCATATGCACCACCCAAGCAAACAACCAAAGTGGAAACATCGATAAGTTGGTAAAAAACCGACCCCAAACAAGAAAAGAAAAATAGAGAGACCATTCAACTATGTGGTCGTTGACATCTTCAAGATCAACAACACAGCTTTCTTTTGTTATTTGTCGACAGTTACTACAATTGCTGGTCTGAGTATGGGAGATGGGGCCTCATCAGGTGTTGACGCTGCTTGGACGGCTGGTGTCCTGAAAGCGTGTCCTCGGGTCCAGTGTACCACGTGGCCATGGGTCTGTCTAGATTTATCCACCTGCTACTGAACAGACACACAGTCAGTGTGATATTTCCAAAATACACAGAATAAGAACTCCTAGATTTCCGTAGAAATTTGGCACTCAATAACAAAGAAAGCCTATCGATTGCATAAACAAACAAAAAAAATGCTATGCAATCTGAATTTTAACTTAGAAAATATACCAGATTTGAATGTACAGTAAAAATTTAAATTTTGTATGTTGATTCACAGATTTCATATTCCAGATTCTAAGTACATAACATTGTTGTTGTCTAAATATTTGAAGTATATATATATTGGACACACTTGACACATTCAAAACAAAACTACCAACCCACAAATGACTCCATGAGTTTAAAAAAACCTGCTGCTAAGAAACAAGGAATGGAATTCTTGAAATAATCATTAAGATCCTACTTAAAAGAGGTTTTCTTCCAAAAAAACAGAATAAAGAGGATTGTTATTTTTTCACCTTAATGAATGTCATCTATACATTACACATGTAGAACCAATCTTATGCAGAAATATTAGTATGTCTCATTATTTTCAATGTATGGGTGAATCATGCATGTACAAATGATGTTTGTTGTGTGAATAAGTGAATAAACAGTGAAATTCATTGTCTGATATATCATTCTCCAAAAATAAATCTCAAAAAAAAAAAGAAAAGAGAAGGGTCTTATGAGTTTCTTAACACTTTCCTTTTGGTTGTAATTCAAATAAGTAAAGTAATCATGAGAATAAATCAAGGAAAATTACTAAAGTATTCTTGAGAATTGCTAAGTATCATGAGAATGCGTCAAAAATGTCCACGGTGAGAAGTGAACACACACACACACACACACACAAAAAAGAACTGCCAAAATATCCACTAGAAAATGTTATTGAGTTCTCACCTGCAGGGTAAGACAACCAGCAATGGCCTCTTCGGTTGTTTTTCTTGTTCTTCTTCTTCCTCTCTTTCCAGCTGTTTTTGCCATCAGCAAATCTGATTGTAATGTTGATTTGACGAACTCAACATTGTTATCACAAAGAGGAATTAATAGCTCATGGGTTTCACCTTCAGGTGATTTTGCCTTTGGATTTCAACAAGTCGAGCCCTCTAATAATGAAAATATCTTCTTCCTGCTAGCCATCTGGTTTGACCAAATACCAGATAAAACTATAGTTTGGTCTGCAAATGGTGTTCTAGTAAGGGAAGGATCAAAAGTAACAGTAACCACAGATGGGGGGCTTCAGCTGTTCGACCAAGAAAGCAACGTGATATGGAATACTGCAACCAAGCTTACCAGCTCCAGACCCAGTTGCGCTGTTATGCTTGATACTGGGAACTTTGTAAATTGTACTTCTCGATGGATATTCTAGTTGGGAGAGTTTCAAAGAACCACATGACACAATCTTACCAGGACAAATATTGGGCACCAATGACAAGCTTTTGTCTCGCTATCAGACACAAATTACACTGACGGACAATTCCAGCTCTGTATGCAGGACGATGGCAATCTTGTGATGTACGCTGTATCGATACCCATGCCAACCCAAGTCATTTACAGGCCTTACTGGGCTAGAGGAACTTTGAAAGCCAATTCCAAAACTCAGCTGATCTTTGATCAGACTGGTGGATAAGTTTATGTGAAACAAGGGATTTCGGATGTATACAACTTTACGAGAAACAACATGGGTTCGAAACAAGATTTCTATCATATGGCAAGGATCGACTTCGATGGAGTCTTCAGACTATATAATCAACCGAGAAAAACGAAGTTGCAGCTTGTCCTGGTCAGTTGTGCAGCACATTCCTAATGATGTTTGCTCTCTAATCCAAGGGAAACTTGGCAGCGGCGCATGTGCATATAACAGCTATTGTACTGTTGATACTGTTGGATATAGGCATCATGAATCACCCCATTGAGATGATCATGCACCACTAAACCACCAAATGGAGCTCCCACCTAGAGAGTGGAATGGGTTTGGTGAACCCACTAGGAAGTGGTGCACTTAGAGAGTGGAGTGTGGTGGTTGGAGACCAATGAGGCTCTCCCTCATTGGTGTATAAATAGAGGAAGAAGGGAGAGGAAGAAAATGAGAGAGTGAGCAAGAAAGCAAAGTGTAAGCCAAAGTGTGTGAGATGTGAGAAACCGTCTCCCTCGGTGTGAGTGAGGGACCGAGGGAGACGGGTGAATGGGTGAGTGAGAATAGTGTGAGTTTCTCCTCTGTAATATTCTGTAATCTCCAAATTGGTATAGTGAAAACCGGCTACTCTCCCGTGGACGTAGGCATTGAGGCCGAACCACGTAAAATATTGTGTCTCCGTGTGTGTGGGTGTGTAATTCTGCTTGGCATGGTTTCTATAAGGTCTTGGGCGGGATCCCCGATCCCAACAAGTGGTATCAGAGCCTCGTCGGTGGCGTTTTGGAACCAAAACCCGTGCTGTTTCAAATCTGCCCAGAAATCGAATTGCTCGAAATCGAGTTTTGAGCATACCAGGAGCAAGGGCTCGGCGAGAGGATTACAAAAATATAAAGAAGATCCCAATCGGAGACCGCATGCACCCTCACGCGCCCCAAGAAGGTGGCGCGTGAGTCCCACTCTCAGCCACGCTCCCCACGCGCCAAAGGAGGAACCGGCGCGTCATTTCACGCGCGGCCACGCGCGCCACGCGCGGCTGAAGGAGGAAGACGAGTGGAAGGGGCAGCGCGTGCATCACACGCGCGCTAGGCACGCGCAGGCAGTGCGTCAGCAAGGGACGCCACGTGTCAGTCAATGGATCGCAGAGTCAACGCCACGTGGCAGCCAGGTCAGCGCCACGTGGCCGGCCACGTCATCGACACGTGGCATGCCACATCAGTGCCAAGTGGCACAGTGGACCAGTCGCTGCATGCCACGTCATCTGCCACGTCATCCAGAGGCAGGAAGAAATCCAGTGTTACGCAGGCAAAGGTGTAGCAGCAGGGGAGGATCCAGTGCTTCGCGGCTATGGTGCAGCCGCAGATCTGAGGCGTACAAAATGTTTTGGCTTGATCTAAGCCATTTGGAGTCCGTTTTTGGCGATCCAATAGTGGTTTCAGACTATTTGGAGTATTCCGGACACATCTGTACGGTCAGATTATGGAGACGGAGTTTCTGTAAACAGAAGGCAGATTGAAGGGACAAACGGCATCGGGTGCAGTGGACGGAATATTCTGTTGGTACACAGAATATTCCCTGAACTTCTGAAAATTGCAATTTGGCCCAGAATTTTCAGAAAATTGTGGTGTGGCCCAGCTTGCAGGGATATTTTTCAGTGAGGTCCCCGGAAGTGCAGCGAAGGTTGGTCCTAGCTAATCGGACCGTTCCGGACGCAACCGCGAGGTCAGAATAGTGAAATTCTGAACGGTTTGGAAAGATTGTCAAAACATGGAAGTTTGTCATCTTTAATACTCGGAGGGAGGTTGCCGGATATTGTGGAACGCTGCGGAGTCACTGAAGAGGTTAGAATGGATAGATTCTAACCAGATTGAATAACCAGGTACAACTCGAGATAGATCATTGAAGACCAGAGGAGATCAGGCTTGATGGCAGATCGAGGGAGATCAGGATTGGTCAGGGGCGATCAGAGGATTGCAAGTATGATTATCTCAAGATCAACAATGTCTAGGAAAGTTCTGTCAAAAAGACAGTGTCTAAGGAGACTGGTTCTTAAGTGGGACCGAGTGTGACCCCACCAGTCTTTCCTGGGAACTTTCCTGGTTGTTGACGTCATCGGAGGGTTTGGTTCAATCAGAAGAGAAGACCATTCATCGACGGATAGATGATTTGGCAACCAGTTCAGGCTCAGGGAAATGCTGTGGCTGTTGGAGCTACTGTATACGAGTAAGTACTGGTGGTATGTGGACCTGTAGAACAATAGTTGCAAAGGAGCATACTAAGCGCATGAGCACAAATGCAGACGTGCAAGGGTACGGTAGAGTATCGTACAGAGGCGCCAGAGGAGTGTGCAGCAGCGGATTGTTGAAAGTTCACAGGAACTTCCAGACAGAGAAATTGAGACAAACGCAAACCAAGGAGTGGCAAGTCTTATTTCTCTATGGTGGTTTCTTTCCATGGCAGCAGAGGATAGAGTTGATGCGGATCTCTCAGGCGAACTCGACGCAGGGAGACCAGAAGCCATGGGTGCGAGCACTATGCACAGGGGTGCATAGTGGTAACTTGTACAGACCGGTGGGAGTTGTCTTGGCAGAAGGGCTAACTGTCAAACATCAGTACGGACGTACAAGTAAGATAGAACCAAACATCAGGGATTGCAGCACAGACAACGAGCGTATGTGGAAACGCTAGGAAGTTGTTCTGAAGTGCAGAGGGCAAAGGCTGATAGTTCAAAAATAAGCTCCGAGCAAGGAAAATTGAGGATGTTGATGTATCAAACTGTGAAGTTTTCTAGTTGCTCCAGTGTTCGTCCTGCAAGGTAATGCATGACAGTCAAAGGCATTCCAACAGGGGGTGCAGGACATCCAATCAGGGGGTGTCAGATATCTTGGTTACGCAAGTTCAAGCATAGCAAGTGAAGGCATCCAAGACAGAAGCGTGGAAGAGATCTGTGGGAGATGGGAGCAGAGGCTCTCTCCAAATCAGAGAGTGCTGTGAGTTGAGTTGAGGATGTAGGATTCCCCCCTCCTCTTGTATCTCTGGTGTATTATCTCTAGCTTTCAGAGGATGCAGCGTCTCAGTGAAGAGATGAAGACTATGTTGAAATTTAGGCGTGACAAGATTAGCAACAGTGTGTGCAGTGGATCACCTCACATGGGTTGAGGGGGTGATTTGTTGGATATAGGCATCATGAATCACCCCATTGAGATGATCATGCACCACTAAACCACCAAATGGAGCTCCCACCTAGAGAGTGGAATGGGTTTGGTGAACCCACTAGGAAGTGGTGCACTTAGAGAGTGGAGTGTGGTGGTTGGAGACCAATGAGGCTCTCCCTCATTGGTGTATAAATAGAGGAAGAAGGGAGAGGAAGAAAATGAGAGAGTGAGCAAGAGAGCAAAGTGTAAGCCAAAGTGTGTGAGATGTGAGAAACCGTCTCCCTCGGTGTGAGCGAGGGAGATGGGTGAATGGGTGAGTGAGAATAGTGTGAGTTTCTCCTCTGTAATATTCTGTAATCTCCAAATTGGTATAGTGAAAACCGGCTACTCTCCCGTGGACGTAGGCATTGAGGCCGAACCACGTAAAATATTGTGTCTCCGTGTGTGTGGGTGTGTAATTCTGCTTGGCATGGTTTCTATAAGGTCTTGGGCGGGATCCCCAATCCCAACAGATACAAATGGCAAGCCCTGATGTTTATGCCCAGAAGGCTATTCTCTTGTAGATCTATTTAACATCCAAAACGGCTGCAAACCGAATTTTCAACTGCCCAATTGCCAAGAAGATGGATGGGAGACGAAGCTAGAGATGATGGAGTTTAAAGAGTTAAACAACACAGACTGGACATTAGGGGATTATGATGTACAGCGTGGACCTAAGGTAAACAAAATGACGTGCATCCAATTTTGCCTTGATAATTGTTTTTTTTTTTATCAGCAAAAAAAGCACTTTATTGATGAGAAAGCATACATTACATATGAAAAAACATCAATAAGAAAGGAGGTGCAAAAAGCATCAAAGTACACCCCCCAATCCCAACTAGGTTGGCACCAAGGAGTATACCCAATCATTTGCTAACACCACCGAAAGTTGGTGAGAAACCAACAAGAAAAGAGAGAAAGACAACACAAGCACCAAGTCCATCAGGTGAAACACCAGCAGAAAACAAGGAAAAAAAATTCCCAAACAATTCACCCCAGTAGCACCAAGCAGCTGCAGTTCTAACTCAAGAGCCACTCCTACTGCAGATTCTAACTTGCTTAATGGATTCACATAGTTCATCAAGATCCACCTGAGCATTACTGAACATATGGATCTGAGAAGAGACAAAAAGTGGTGTTGAAGAACATATGGATCTAACAGCTGAGACCTCAGAAACATATGCAAACTTGGAACCAGAGTAGCTTGTAGGCCACAAAAACACTTCAGCTTGCAACTTGAATAATTTCCACCAATGCAGGGCAACAGACCTAATTACATCACAGCATCACAACACAAACCAGCATCAGCTGAGCAGACCAATTCTGCTATTGGCTGAGCAGACCAACCAGAACAGAACTTAGCAGACCAAACTGAATTCCAACTTAATTCATCTAACAGACCTACTATAGCAGCCAGTTGGGCATAGCAGACTATGCAGCCAAAACTATGTAGCCACAAACTCAACTTAATTTATCTAGCAGACCTTCCACAAGACTAATCCCCAAGACTCTGCATCCACAAACTCAAACACCACTCCAGAGGTGCAAGATCAGCAATCAATTAAACAAGCTGACATGTGTATAGGCAAACTAGCAGCTTACATCAGCAGATTGGCATAATTCATTGGGCTCATAATTCCTTGTGCTCATTATGCTAGTATAATTTTCTCCAGGCATCATGCAACTTTTAGCTTTGTTATACTTCTAACAACCTCAACATTCTCATTTCCCAAATCACCTGGTAGACAGCACCAAATCTGGCAGTTCAGTAGCAGCACAAAATTGTGCAGCCAAAACCTGCACTCCATTAGCCAGAAAACAAAACCAAAATTACAGCATCAGACCAGCTATCATCAGTGAAGCAGATAACAGACCAGTTTCCACCATCTCAACATAACAGAGCCACCATACCAGATCAGAGCAGATCAGTGAAGAGCAAAAGCAAACTCCATCCTCAGCATACCATACCATACCGAACACAATGGACCAACATCACAAACCACTAAAACAAACCAAAATGAACAAAACAGAACCTAATGGACAGACAAAGACCAAAACAACCCAAAAAAGACTAACACAGAGCACACCAACATAATCAATACAGCAGCCACCATGCTCACTCCATCCTCAGCCTCCCTAATGAAGAATTCAGGTAATAAAACAAACTGATATAAGCTGATCTCAGCTCCCATTCGTAATGCAATATTGAACCTGCTGCAAATTAAATGCTATATCAGTAACAGAGAACTCTAAATTAGCTAGAGATGATTTGGCCCACAAAGCTATTCTTGCTTTGACAACCTCACATAGTTCCTCAAAGTTTGGTTGAGAACCATTAAAAACACAATCATTTCGATGTTTCCATGTGGACCACAAGACAACCAAAGGCACAACCTTCCACAACAGCTTTTCACTCCTCTTCATTTTGCAAAACGACCACCATTGTAGCAGCCCTTCCACTGTGTTTGGCATAGCCCACTGAGAACCCCACCATTTCAGAATAAGAGACCACAACAGCCAGACAAATGGACAAAAAAGCAATATATGGTTGACAGATTCCACCTCGTTTTGACAGAAGACACAGCCCACAGTGGCAGATGCATCTAATATCCCAATTCTCTGAAGGAAACTAGAGGTTTTTACCTTGCCTTGCCAAGCCAACCACCCAAAAAATTTGACTTTAGAAGGAGCACAGTTGTTCCAAACTACTACTGCCATTTTCCTAACAAGGAGAATTCAAAACTTTTGTACACTGATGCAACCAAAAACACCCCAGATGGATCAGCCTTCCACTTCCAAACATCAAGTTTGGAAGCCCTCATTTCTGGAGCATTCCTAAGGAAGGAATGAAGTCTACAAACCTCCTCCTCTTTCTAGGCCAACAGGGACCTCCTGAATTCCAGATTCCATACCTGAATCCCCCCTCTCCTGTTATAAAAATCAAACACTACTCCTACTTATGGATCAGCCTTGATGATTGTTTTTGTGCTGCTGCTGTTTATGTTTTCGGTGAGAATTTGTGTTATAAGAAGAACTTTCCTCTTTCCCATGGAACAAAAACCAAAAATGTAAATATAACCACTCTGATAAAGGTAACGCAGGGAAATTTGATTTCAAGGAAGAAATATCAGTCCACCTTGATCCTTGTTGGATCAATAATCCTTGGCAGCTCTTTATTTTTTAATTTCCTTCTGCTGTAAGGCATTTCAGTTTCTGTTTTCATTTCATATCACAAGAGACTGCTAAATATGCAGTCAAGTTCAAACACTTCTGCAATGAATGTGATAAGCGATAAATATTGTTAATATATATATATGATATATATTCCTATATATATTAGGTATTGTTTTCCTAAATATATTTGGGAATAGCCATAGTTAGGTTTCTAGTAGGATACTATTTCTCAGTCTATATATATTGGCCTTCTATTGTTTAAGACAATTCAATACAAATCATTCAATACAATACATATTATTTTCTCTCTCTCTCTCTCTACTATTTTAACATGGTATTAGAGCTAGGTTAAGAACCTAGTAATTTCGCTTCACCGGCGGGCAGCAACCTCGCCTTGGCCGCCCGCCGGACCTTAACCTATTCCGCTGTCATGTTTTCGTTTCAGTATCGCTTCGTGGTGATCTCTTCCTCTATCAGCTGATTTATTCCTACCCCAAATATCTATATCATATATATATATATATATTTTACTTGTAATACATTTTTTTTTTTCCCCTCCACTGTATCTTTCTCTCTACTTCAACCTCAAATCAGTTTCTATCTTCAAACCTATTTGAGTTTGAGGGGGGATATTATACCTATATCATGGTGAGCATGGTTATACACTATGCGAACCACCCAAGCCACCCCCTTTGGCGCACCACCCAAGTTGCCTCCTCTGGCGCACAAACCAAGCCACCCCTTTTGGCACACAATCCAAGCTGCCCCTTGGTGCACTCAGTCATTTGTTGCCATCATCGTTCAATACCACATCATAAGTTACATGTGTGCTACGCTTGCTGGTTCAACATCCAGTTCTCTACATCGGTACGATATGACCCCTTTAAACTGTCTCGACATTGATTCCGGTTAGCTTCTACATCGGTCCGGCATGACCCCTTTAAACTGTCCCGACATTGATTCCAGTTAGCTCCTACATCAGTCTGGCATGAACCCTTCAAATTGTCCCGACATTGATTCCGGTTAACCAATCTCCACAACGGTCCGACATGACCTCTTTAAACTGTCATGACATTAGTTTTAGCCAGTTCCTACAATGGTCTGACACAACCATAAACTATCTCTCAGCATTAGTTCCAACCAGTTTTTACATTGGTCTGGCACGACCTTAAATTGTCTTGGCATTAGTTTCAGTTAGTTCCTACAATGGTCTGACACAACCATAAACTGTCTCCCGGCTTTAGTTCCGGACTCTAATCTAGTTTCAGCCAGTTCCTATAATGGTCCGACACGACCATAAACTGTCTCCTGGCTTTAGTTCTGACCTCTGATCTATTTCAAGCACCCTTGCGCTCCCATTCGGATTTTGCAATTTATTTGCCTTTTATTTTAGTTAGTTTTATTTCATGTTTTAGTTTCTCTCTCCAAACTCAAGATGTTTACCCTCCTTAAGTTTGAGGGGGGATGTTAATGTATATATGGTATATATTCCTATATATATTAGGTATTGGTTTCCTAGATATATTAGGTATTGCCATAGTTAGGTTTCTTATAGGATATTCTTTCTCATAGTTAGATTTCTAATAGGATACTCTTTCTCAGCCTATATATACAAGCCTTCTATCATTCAATATAATTCATTCAATACAATACATATTATTTTCTCTCTCTCTACCATTCTAACAGATACAAAGAGCTTGAAGAAACAACCGGTGGCTTCAAACAGAAATTGGGAAGCGGTGCTTTTGGCACAATTTATAAAAGGGTCTTACCATCAGATCATAGAAGGTTTGCCATGGTCAAAACGTTGGATAAGGTGGTACAAGAAGAAGAGAAAGAATTCAAAACAGAAGTATGTGTAATTGCCAAACTCATCATAAAAATTTAGTCTGATTGCTTGGTTATTGCAATGAGGGGGAGCACCAGCTATGGGTATATGAATACATGAGCAACAACTCCTTGGCAAGCCTTCTGTTTGGGGTCTCCAGGCCCGATTGGAACCAAAGAGTACTGATTGGATTTGGAATTGCAAGGGGTCTAATGTACTTACATGAAGAATGCAGCACCCAAATCATCCACTGCGATACAGAGCCTCAAAACATACTATTGGACGAGTACTTCACACCCAAGATATCAGACTTCGAATTGGCAAAGCTTTTGCTAGCTGAGCAAACTCGAACTGCACGCACAGGCATAAGAGGGACAATTGGGTACTTTGCTCCTGAATGGTTTAGGAAAGCTTCCATCACGGTTAAGGTAGATGTTTACAGTTTGGGGATGTTTTCACTTAAGATCATTTGTTGCAAGTCAAGTGTTTAATTTGGCATTGTGAATCAGGAGTAGGCATTGGTAGATTGGCCCTATGATTGCTACTGCAAAGAAAGCTGGACAAGTTGGTCAAAAATGATGAGGAAGCAAGGAGTGACATTAAGATAGAGAGACTAGTGATGGTTGCGATTTGGTGCACTCAAGAGGATCCTTCAATCAAGCCTTCAATGAGAAAGATCACACAAATGCTGGAGGGAGTACTTGAAGTTTCAGTTCCTCCATGACCTTCAATATTTAGTACATCTTGATTCTTGTTATAGAGTTCATTTCTTGTTATTTTTTTTAAGTTTCTTTTTTTTTTTTTTTTGGTGGCTTTAAAGATTGAGTTAACTTCTATCAAGTAACTATGTTAAGCAGGAATTTTGTTAGGATTTTTAAAGCCTATAAATAAACTCTATCATTACCAAATACCAATTTGGCTTCCAAGAAATGAAATATATTTAGAATTGATTTTTCAATGTTCTCTCTCCTATCCTTTTTCATTTCTCATCTCCCTCTCCTCTCTAATGTATGTTTTCTCTTTAATATCTTGTTCTTGATCCTCACAATCTCTCATTTATAAAGTATGCCTTGTGCAACAAAAAAAAGTGTAGAAAATTGTGCGAGGCTTGAGGTAGAAATAAATGAATTGAGCATGTTTGCAGATTTGCTACCTACAAATCTTTACAAAATGGCACAGGAAACACAGTTGCACCGACTAGAAAGATTTTTACTATAAATAGCCCGTCAAAGGGGAATCTGAGTAGAGCGTGAGTGATAGTAACAATTAATAATCATCACTCGGGTGAGGTATCCCTCACACCTTTGGGCAGTATCTCAAGTGTTCATGCCTTCTCTGTTTATTTGGAGATAGTGTTTGATTATACCACCATTGGGTGGACATAGTTTGTGAGTACCCACGACTAAGTGGACAGATTTCGTGTGCCTATAATTAGTATATAACTAAAAGGACCGTTTCAGACACAACTATGAAGTTAAAATTGTGAAATTCTGAATGATTTTTAAAGATTAACGGACTAAACTTTAATTTTGGCTACAAATAAAATGAGATAGTTTGTGAATGTGTTAGATTTTTCAATTGATAATTCTTGTACATATTATATCATTTCTCTTGAAAAGGTTTTGTTTTCTTTGTTTTGGTCTTGTTCAATGAAAAACAAGAATTCCTAGATAATATTCCAAAGGCGAAATAGAGCAACAAACAAATTTTTGGTGGATGATCTCCAAGACCTATGCAATTTATGTTTTTCTTTTCATTTAAGAGAGATTTGTGGGGTTACTTTGTTGTAACATTTTTAATCTTCTCCTCCCTTATTTAGATATGTAATATTCAAATGTTGTAATAATTCTCCGCCCCACTTCTTTCTATCTCGTTCTTTTACTTGCTTTCCTTATCAGTAAATATGTAGTATATTTTGCTTGTTATCATATTCATGCTTTTGCATCCATGTTTCATGACTTAAAATCCGGCTAAATTTGCATCTATGTTTAATTGATTATAATGTGATTTTATGCGCGACCTCATGTTCTTGAGATGATTCACATGTTATATATTAAAAGCTAGATCTTTAGTTACATTTCATGAGTGAATTGCATTAGGATCTTGTATATAGGATCATGCATATATTTACTAACATTGTTTTGTAATTATTGGCGAGACATCGGTAAATATGTAAGCTTTTGTACTTTAGCATCCCGCTTGTTGTAGCGTGACTTTTCGTGCTTTTTTCGGATGACGATAAGCCCTACAGTTCGGACTCCCGTGGTTCTGAATTTGATTCCACAAGTACAATGTGAAATAGATAAACACAAAAGAGTCCAAATTCGACAAATCTTTTGGAAAATCAATTTTGAATGAAAATGCCAAAAATAGACTACTTTACCAGATACAGAGTCGCCACCTAAATATTTTTAAAAAATTTAGGAAACCCGAGACTTGTGCCAAACACCACTTATCCGTCATCACCAAAAGTGTCTCAGCTCAGAAACTTAGGTACGAGAGGGAAAGGTCATGAATTGAGCACCCCACTCGCCCGATCAAAAATCGACCTCTATTAATCATGATGTGATTCTTATTTACATAATATGTTCTTGCTCCGATTTTTTAGGCTATCTTACTATATGATGCACTTAAGTATAAACTAATTTGTAAAAATTGAAACATTTTGATTTCATGTTTATTTGAAAATTGTTTTGACTATGTACCACTTGAAACAGTGATATTATAGGTACATGCATAAAGACATCCCAATTCAAGCAATTAACTTTTATCCACAGGAATTCAAGAGTCATATCAATTAAGCACTTAGTCTCATGGAAAGCATGCTTGAAATAACATGGCAGCAATCACACACATGCAATATGCTAAAACAATAAATGCTCACCTAGTACTCCAAGGCAAGCCAAAAGAGAGAAATAGTTAGAAAAATGCATTCTCCTAACTAATGCAATATGACTAATGCATCACATACAATATGAAATTACTAGGCTCGGCTGCTAATATGGCATATGAATCAATTGGTGGCATGTGGTCTAAGCACGTATTCAAAGAATGTAAGCAATAACAATGCTTTGTTAGAATGATGAACCGAGCTTCATGCATACAAGATAAGTGGATGCAAATATGAGAGATGCTAAAAGAAACATGATGTGCTAATCTAACCATCATAAGCAAATAAATAAAATGGAGAAAGACGTGGGGTTGGAAAACATACACATTATTACAATTGTGCCTTCGCGCAGGAGGGTCCGAATAAACTAACTATGCTAAGCTAATTAACTACGCAGTACTAACTATTACAAACCAAATAAACTAACTATGCTAACTAGTTATTATAACTTCACAATGAATTAACTAACTATTCTAAATTGGAACTAACTAATTAATTACACTAATTAATTAATGTACAAATTAGAACCAACTAATTGATTACAACACGAATACATGAATAACTAAGCTAAGTGCCCTAACTACTCAGCCCCGGAAAGTGAGGAATGCTTATGCGTGCATGCAGATTTTCACCCGAAAAAACCCATTGTTATGTTGCCAAAATACCTCTGTTGTACAGTTAGAAAATTTCACTATTTTTTACCTTAACCTCTACTCTATTCTATACCAAAAAAGGTACTGCTTGGTTTGACAAAAGTGGCCGGCAGACCAAAAGTGGCGGTCGGTCGGCCGGCCAGTAAAAGTAGCCTGTTGTCCATAAAAAGTAGTTTACCGGCCACTAATGCCTGGTTCCTCCTGCAGCAACAGAAAGCATACAGAGCACAAATAGAGTATTCTTAGGGGATGTTTGTCTATTCTACCTTTCTTTATCATCAAACAGGTCAAAGGAGGGGTAGCCTTGATTTACAAGCTATAAATCGACACAATTTCATTGCGTGATGACTTATGAACTAAGGGATATAATTTCAATAATGCACAATAAAAGACTCTCAAAACCTCCTCTCTATCATGGATTGATCGAGAGAAGTGGTTGACCTTGAAAACTTGGACCATTTCATCACTAGCAAGTATGAAATGTCCCAAGTTTTCATGTGTTCAATTACCGTCCGATTGAACACCAAATTGCATTATTATCTTGTATCTCTTTTAGTCCCAATTTTATTACTTCATTTTAATTATCATCCATTCCTTAGTTCATTAAGTCCAATAATGATCTTTAAGTCCTCTAATGGAAAGAAGTATCAAACAAAGAGTTGTTTTGGGCATGAGAGAGACATCATGCCATTTGTAATGAACCCCCAAAGGGATTAAACCATTAAGCACAATACCTCAATCTCAAGCTTAAACAAGTAATTGGTTTGAAATAACTTTCAAAACAAAGAAAAAGTCAAGAAAAGAGGGAGGTTACAGAGGTGATTAGAGATGAGCACAGGTATGAAAAGCAAGAAATAAACACTATCAACTCAAATAGGTTGGTGGCTAAGGCCTAAACGACCAATCCTATGAGGACCGTTACACTACAATCCTACAATACAAAGCATGGATAGAACAAACACATAAAAAATAGTCCTAAAATAGGCTACAACAGTGCTAGAATTGAAGTTAAAAGAGCTAAAATAGTAAGCTACAACATGGAGCAAGTTAAGCTAGTAAACAAGCACAAGCAGGGAAGGCTACCCCCTCCATTTTTGGGACTTCAAAACATGGTTTTAGCCTCTAAAAAACCTCTGAGATTCTGTAGTAAAAAGTTAAAAAGAAAGTTGACAAAAAGATGGGAACACACAAGGGTAAAGGCTTAAGAAGTTAGGTGCAAAGAAGGGTGATCCACCCATTTACCCTTAATGGCCTTAAACCACAAGTTCCAGCCCAAAAATTCAGGGTAAAAAACAGTCCAAAAAAAGTAGGAAAGATGGCAAATAAATAAGGAAAAGAGGCCAAGAATTATACCTCTTGAAGAGGGATACCCATTTTAAGTCACAAACCAACAATTACACACCTTGAAAAGCTAAAGGCAAGCTCAAAAACACCTCAGCACAAATACCACAAGGTTTGGTTTAGAGTGTATAGGCAAAGAGTGAAGAACTTGCAAGAGAGAGAGAGAATTGTAAAGAGAGAAATTATTTTTGCTCCAAAATTTCTAATCCTCTCAAATATGAGAGAGGGTCTTTTATTTATAAGAAAACATGAGACCAACTTAGAAATATCTATACAGACACGTGTGGACTGGTGCATGCATCTGTGGAAACAGCTGGCATAATTGGCAAAAAGATCTGAAAAAATACACAAGTGGCCGACAGCCCACCTTAGTAGTTACAGTCTACACTCGTGGGTCTACAGGTCCCAGGATGTTTAGGCTTGAAAAACTATTGTTTTGGTCCAAAAACAAGGCAAGAGGTGTATAGGGTTTTGAGGCTCAAAGCTGAGGCATTCTGCTGAGGACTTCAAGCATTTGACAAGCATATACAAATTCATCATTGGGTGCGCAGTTGGTGGTGCCCAAGTCGTAAGGGCAGTCAAAAAAGGGGTGTCTACAATTGGCCCTCTTTGACAAAGCTCGGAGTCATGAAATGACATAAGTGAATGTCAAAGCTCGAAGATGACCCATGTTGACAAGGCTGTAAGACTTGGGCAAACAATCAATACATAAATTAACTTGGTTGCGCTCGCAAGCTGCCTACATATCCCTTTGCAAGGAATCAAACCAGCGTAGTTCTGGGGCAAGATGCAAATGATATGCACGAAAAGTAATACTTTGAAAAGCTAGACTTACACGCTTCACGAAGCCAGCTACTTTGAAAATCCATGATCATGTAAGATAATGCAATAAGCAATAACAAGATAACAACATATGAAGGAGCTTCAAGCTTAAAACCAAAACAGGTTCCACGCAAAAAGAACTAAAACACACTCACTCCAAAGCGTGAGACGAGGAAAGAAAACACCGCTTAGGGTCGCGTTTTACGCTTCCTTAGATACTCTAATCACGCTAAAATTGTGAGAAGATGAGAGAACCGCTCAGGGTTGCGTTTCATGCGTCCTGAGATACTCTAATCATACTAAAATCATAAGAAGAGGAGAAAAACTACTCAGGGTCGCGTTTCACGATTCCTGAGATAAGAGCAAAACTGCTTAGGGTCGCATTTCATGCGTCCTGAGTTAAGAGAAAAACCGCTCAGGATTGCGTTTCATGCATCCTGAGATAAGAGCAAAATCGCTCAGGGTCGTGTTTCATGCATCTTGAGATAAGAGGAAAACTGCTCATAGTTGCGTTTCACGCATCCTGAGATAAGAGCAATAGATGCAAAGAGGAATGAGATTGCGCGATAGATGCACAAAATAAGCGTATGCAATAGATGCACAAAGTGAACAAGTGAAATAAATGCACAGAGTGAAAAAGTGCAATAAATACACAAAGTGAACAAGTGCGATAGATGAACAAAGTGAACACATGCGATAGATGCATAGAGTGAAAAAGTGCGATAAATGCACAAAGTGAACTAGTGCGATAGATGCACAGAGTGAAAAAGTGCGATAGATGCACAGAGTGAAAAAGTGCGATAGATGCATAGAATGAAAAAGTGCAATAAATGCACAAAGTGAGTGAGATTGAAAAGCAAAATCAATGTAGTGACAACACATGTTCTTCGCAAGATTATAGATAACCGACAGGCTATTAATTGAAAGCATGTTCTATGCAAGCGAAAGCATGTTCAAAATGCAAGTATGTTCTATGTAAGATGGCAAGCATGTGAGAGTGCATGTCTGTATGCAAAAGAATGTAACAAATATGTAACTTGACAAGACGAGCAAAAGTGATGTCAACAACAACCTCCGACTTAACTCTTGGAGACTTTGCACAATGCTCAAAAGGATACACCTTGTTCACCTTTGAAATTGGGGAACGTTGGCGTGCCGGAGTGCCACGGGCATTGGAACGACGCAACCAGAACAAAGTTTCGAGACCAGTCTAGACCCAAAAGAGAACCTCCCATACACTGCTAGGGCAAAAGAAGAACAAAACTAGTACTAGGCTACAAAAGAGGGTTGTCGGCCACCAGCAGGGCCTACCGGCCACTAATGTAAATTTGGGGGCAAAAATGCCTTTGCGGCTCGGGTTTTCTTAAATACTCATCCATACCTCATTTCCTCATAACCCCACACTCGAAATCACTCCCTCTACCTCTCTAGGTGCTTCCTGTCTCTAGATTTGTGCTTTATACGCGTTTTCCAACACCCCACACAAACTTTATTCGTAAAACACCCTTGATCCTCTACACTTTGAACCGATAAGATTTTATTTTCATTGTTTTTCTTGAGTTTTCACCACTTTAGGCTTCTTCCTCTTGAGTTTCTTTTGGGTTTTGTGAACTTTCCGGGTTTTGACTTTTTCTTTCATTTTCTCTCTCCTAGGGTTGACTTTTTCCAAGTTTTCTCTCTTTTTCTTTAGTTTCTCCATTTTTCACCCATTTTTCAAATGGTGGATGATATTCCTCATGATGACACTCCTCTGGAGGTTATACCTGCACTTTTACCCCCAGCTGAGCTTGAGAAGCCAGTAGTTGTCGAGGCCGGCAGGGTGGCAGAGGACATTGTCGCTGACTTCGACGCAGCGTTTGCTTCAGGGCCCGAGCCTGAGCCACTACCACTACGAGTGCGACCCTTTGATCTGGTCACCTACCATCCTCGCACACACATACTACTACCTGGAGGCATCAGGCACTTCGGCGATTTTGCTGATGGCATACCGGAAAAGATTTTGCTGAGGGAGCCAGACTCTCATCTTTCTTGCAGCACTACTAATGTACGAACTCTATTTTCATGCTTTCCTGCCTTTTCCTTTAACTGTATTTCTTACACTGCCTTTAATCACAATCTTTCATCTGATTCACTCTTTTCTTGCCACATGAGAACTCTCGCTCTTGTAGGGGCTACGGAGTAGTAACGGCCAAGGATTGGTACTACGAGCTCCTTACCGAGGTCCGTGACCTTATTGATGAGGCCAGCTTCGACTTATTCTGCACCAGGCGCTCACGACATATGGCTAGTCGGGCCCTACTCAGAGCATTTGTGAAGAGGTGATGGGACATCACCAACTCCTTCTACTTTTCTTCCACTGGAGAGATGACGATGACCCCATACGACTTGGTAATAATCACAGACTTGGGAGTAGGGGGTGATCCGATCCCGTTTGACATGGACATAGGTGAGTGGGAGGTGGCCTGGACTTATCTGCTTGGAGCGAGCCCACTCTTATACAGGCCAGCCATGGTCAAGTACAACTAGTTCTCCAAGTAGTTCTGCGGGAGTCAGCCTGAGACGCAGGAGGAGATGAATCAATATGCCTGGGGCTTCTTGATGTTTCTCATCGGTACCACTCTGTTTGCAAACAGGTGGAACACCATGGATTTGTACTTACAGAGCGCCTTCGTGACCTTGCCCCGAGTCTGATTTTACGACTAGGGTGGAGCCAGTCTTGCCACCCTTTATGGTTATATGAGTTCCACTTCTCACATGAGAGGAGAGCGGGTTGGAGGCTACTAGAGAGCTTGGGAGGTATGCATTGCATCTTCAATTCTATTACTCATGCTTTCTGCTTTACATTTTCTATTTTATCTCTGTTCAATACCTTATCATGCACTGCGCTTTTTGCTTTGCACTTTCTATATTTGTTCATGCATTGTGCTTTCTGCTTTGCACTTTCTATATCTGTTCATGCATTGTGCTATCTGCTTTGCACTTTCGGTATCTGTTTATGCATTGTTGACAATACTATTGACCTTTTCTTGCAGTTGTGGATTTATGCATATTTTCCGACTCTCACTCCCGAGCCAGTGGATGATATTCCTCCCATCGTGCCTTACTCGCGACGATATGACGGTCGGTGTTGGCGCCAAAGCCGCGACGATATGACCTTCACCTTCTACTGTTGATACTTCAATACGGTGGTTGCCCAAGAAGTAATCTGAGATTTATAGTCATATCTGTTTTCTTCTCAGTACTGTTCTGATTTATCTTGACAACTGGCAGTAACATAACAACTTATACATCCTCTGCTTGCAGATAACCTAGCAGCCTTAGGCGACGATGCCAGTTAGAGTTAGAGATTAGTATGCCGAGGCTTGGGGCACCTCTCAGTATCGGATCTTACTAGAGGGCCCATCCTGCTGGCCTGGTTCTCGAGTGAACGGTTTGTACGCCAAACTGTAAACTTGCCTGATTTGATTGTTTCTATGCCACCCCCAGCGTCCATGAGGATAGCAAATAGCCTCCTAGTTGAGGTGATTATTCAAATCATGGTGGGACTAGATGCTGACTTCTTCAGAACGGAGGGTGACTATGTGATTTTCATTCAGACCTATCTCATGTCGCCCTTGAGTGGAGTTCGCGCAGGTGAGGCAGTAGGTGCTCCCTTGGCAGGTAAGGCTACTCGGAAGACCAAGGCCGGTATTGTAAGGACCCCTCCCGTTGCGCAGGTTGCTGGCTGGCCGGTAATTCCCACTGTACTTACATACTAGCGGCCGACCGGGACAGCCTACCAGATTCCGATCGAGTCGACAGAGGCAGGGCACAGATATGTCAAAGCTCGAGGTGTACTTCAGGTATGGACCATACTTTACATCTTACAGCCCGCACTTTCCTTTGCAGATATGATTATTCCATATACTAACCATTTAAATGCACTTGCAGGCGCCTCCAGAGTACAGAGAGAGCCTCATCGAATTGGTTGCTTCCCTGGTCGGTATGGTGCAGAGAAGAGAGACACTGCTAAGTCTCTACAGTATTCAGGTGTTTTTCTCTATTTCGGCATGCATTTCACTGCTAACTCTGTTGTGCACCACACTATCATATTCCCACTGATACACTAGTACTCCCACTGTAGTATTCATATCACCCCAAACTACACTGATACATTACATTGGCACATTGTATTCATACTGTATTTGGTTTCTGCATAACGATCATTCTGCATACTACATCCTGCAACAATACACATATTGTATCTGATATGCCAACACTTAATTTTTTCAAATTCTATCTATACTGAGGGTACCAGTGTCAGCAGCAGCACTAGCACCGGCAGCACCTCCCCCAGCAACAGGGAAAAGAGAGAGACAGGCCCCACCACATGGTCGAGATGAGCACCGAGGTCGAGGCAGGGACAAGGGTGCTCGGGGCCGGAGCAATCCCTCAAAGCCCGTTTTGAGTGACAATGATGCCAAGACCAACGACTTCGAGGAGGCAATTAGCCAACATTTTAAGTCGTCTGAGAGTAGGAACGATGATGCTGACTGGGGATCAAGAAGCAGAGATGACACCGAAGCTAGCTCTGAGGCAGGGAACGAAGACGATGATACTGGCTCTGGCTCAGAGTCTGATTTTGACAGCGATGGCGACAGAGATAGTGCCCATGAATCCTCTCCGAGGAAGAGGACGAAGAGGGCCTCTCGAGCTTAAGATGGTTGCCGTTGATTTTTGTACTTTTTACTTAGTTTCTTTTAGTTTGGTAGCTTAGCACATGTATAGCTTCAGATAGGTTTTACTTTTGCTTTTGAAACTTATACTCCCTTTTTGTAAAAACCATGATCGAAATAAAACCTCACAGTTTTATGAAAATAGTTTTTGTTTTTGCATCATAAGCACCATATTTGCATTAAATAAAAAAGGAATTAAGTTTGAAATGAGAATGCTTGATTAAAACAATGTTCTTAATTGGGTAATGAGCTGACCAACAACCAAAATACAACGTACAACTCGATGAACCAAAAAATGAAGTAAAAACAAACTAAACACAACTATGCACACTTGCTAAAACCAAAAGACTCAAAACAAGACCGTACAACATAAAGATCAAGACAAAATCAGACTGCCAAAACTGCCAGGCGCACAAGTGGATGGCAAGCCACAAAAAGTGGGCGGGCAGCCACTATTAGTGGCTTGCCGACCACTAATGTAAGGATCCACCAGATGGCTGACAGCCGGCCTCCACTTACAGCCCTATCTTCTACAAAGGGTCCTTCTTCAGGATTTCTTCTTTAGAACCTCATTTTAGTTGCTATTTCTTCCACAAATAGAAACATTTCTTGTCGAAAAGCTCATGGATTGGATAGCAACTTTAGACGGCACGAAAAAGGTAAATTTCTGAGGTTTCAGCATAAATGCGCTTTTTTCGTTGAGCCATACTTCACTTTGTTTTCCGTTCCTCTAAGTCGCGGTTCGATGTTGGGACCTAATTACACATGTCTTTTGCTTCGGAGCACAAGAAATATATCTAACCCTTAAAGAATTTCAGGCACTGATGGAATCCCGGTGTGATGAGGAGATCATGCCTCAGCCCTGTTTTGGCCATGCCCTAACTTTGAAATGGATATGTGGGCTTACTTTGGACGAAGCTTGATCTTTGGTTCATGACGGGGAGCTAGATATACCCGGCCTGGTTCATCGATTTTCTGACATTAGAGATAGAGGCAATCTCCTCTGGCGAGGCTTTTGGCAACATGCCGTCTGTTTATATATGCTTGTGCACTACCTTCTTGCCCCTAGTTGTGGCAGAACCAATATCAAATTGATTGACGTAGCGCAACACTTGAAAGAAGGTAAGAGTTTTATCAATTTGGCTCTGGCCGAGACCCTGATGGGTTTAGATGCTTTTCATCGGTGAGAGACCACCAGATTTGTGGGGAGTCCATAACATGTCTTATATATGTTTCTCACATCACTAGGCACTCACACTCTATTTTTCTCTCAAAGCCCTTTCTTTTCTTTTCTCTCAACGTACATCTCTCTATTCTTTAATTTCTCTTATTTTTCATCCCTTCCTAGGTATGGCTCATGGATAAGCTGAAAGTGGTGGACCCTTGCTCCAAATATTCAGCCCGAGCTTACTTCTTCCACCAGCGACTAGTGAACTTTCCCAACGAGGGATAGTGGTACAACTGAATGTGTAGCAGATCTACAGCTGACATAGCTTAGTGTTGCCCCTGGATTCACTTGAATGAGATGAGCTACAACATGTCTCGACAGCCGGATATTGAGTTGGTTGGCCTCACACACTGTGTGTGTTTACTTCCCTTTCCGGTTCAGACGCCAATTTGGACATGATCAGACCTGCCCCGAGGAGGGGGTAGAATACCTAGCTTCAGTCCCGATTTGTGTTTCACACTTAACTTGGTACCTTTCTACCTTAAGAATAAGAGAGTTTTTGGCTCCTACCCCTAGCTTCAATTATGCCCTTTCTAGCGAGTGCTTGGCTTGGCTTAAGGATGAGGCACAGGTTGGGCCAACTTTGGCTACAGAAGCTTCTGCAAGCACGAGCAGAGGGCGCAGGAACACTTGACTCATATGCCCCTAATTTATTGCTTTGACCTTTCTTTTCAAGTTTTATGATGTAAAATCAACTTTGATTTGTATCAGAGATTTGGAGAATGTACTTTATGTTGAAATCAATGGAATTAAAGTTGTGAGCATTGAAAATTTTCGTTTTGGTCCCAAAATGGTCTAAGTTGTAAAAAGGTAAAATTTGAGAAAAATCAACTTTTATTAAAACTTTTCAAAACCATTTTCAAAAATGATCACCACCTAACACGTGCAGAATCAATCCTCAAGATGTACAACCCCAAATCAAAAGATCATCACTGCCCCTGACTGCATATACCAGCTCTTCTGCCCAAAATGAATATCACAACCAAGCTCACAGATAATGAACAAAGATGACTTGATCAGACAAATGGACAGGACAATTGAGTTGGAGATGATTACGACCGAACTTCATGATGAAGTTGCCTACATATCCCAAAGATGGGAATCAGGTCTTACATAGTTCAGTTCTAGTTCACTCGAGTATTAACTCTCTCCTTTTACATTCTAACTTTTTCCAAAGTCACCCTTTAGGATTTTTAACCTTGTGAGCTCAATTTTTCTTTATTTTTAATTTTTCATGCTCTAACTTTTGCCTAGGTCACCCTTTTAGGTTTTCAACCTAGCGAGCCTCTCAGAGATAATATTTCTTCAACTTGTCCATGTTGATCGGTTATGAAAACTCCAGGCCATCTAGGTCCATGAGAATAATTGCCCCCCGATCAAATAGCTTTGATGATGTAAGGACCAGTCCAATGGGGTCTGAACTTGCCCCTAGGGTCATGGATGGGAGCTTGGTTGACTTTCAGCACCATGTCTCCCTCCTTGAGATTTCTGGACTTAACCTTTTTGTTAAAAGCCCTGGCAATTCTACACTGGTAGCCTTAACCGTGATACAATGCCTTCAGCTTCCTCTAATCAAACAGCATTAGCTCTTCAAACCTACTGTGCTACCAATTCACCTATGTTATTTGACACTCAGCCATAATCCGCAACGATGGCACTTCGATTTCAATGGGCAGAACAACTTTCATCCCATATACTAACAAATAAGGGGTTGCCCCAGTAGATGTTCGAATTGACGTTCTGTAACCCCAAAGTGCAAACGGCTATTTATCCAGCCAGTCCCTATATGTTTCCACCATCTTCTGCAAGATGTTCTAGATATTCTTATTGGCGGCTTCAACAGCTCCATTAGTCTGTGGTCTGTATGTGGATGACTTGTGGAAAGCCATATTATATCTGTCAAGCAGATCCACCACTTCTTTCTTGCAGTGCGAGCCGTTATCTAAGATGATCTCATTCAGAACCCTGTACTGGCAAATAATATTGTTTCCGATAAACTTGGCCACATGCAACGCCTTCAACACTGCATATGATTGAGCTTTCCACCCATTTCGTAAAATAGTCAATCGCCACCGGGATATACTCAGGACCACTCGACCCTTTCGGTGAGACTACACTAATAACATCAATTCCCCAAACTGAGAAAGGCCATGGCGAAGTCATGTTGTACAGCTTTGACTGGCAAGATATTCATGCGATTAGCATGTATTTGACATTTGTGGCATCGCCGTACAAACCAATGCAATCCTCCTCCATTGTAGACTAATAATAGCCTTGTCTAAGAATCTTTCGGGCCAACATTACACCATTCATATGCACCCTGCACTTTCCTCCGTGGATGGCCTCCATAAGACACTTTGATTCATCTTCTTCTACATACAGCTTGTGCATTCCCAAATAACCTCTTTTATACAGTTTACCTCCGCAGATGATAAATTGGACAGCCAGACGACGTATACCCCATTTGTCTTTGGCATTTGCCCCTAGTGGCCTCTATAAACTTCATCTATCGCGGCAATGGTCTCATAAGCCAATGCGTATTTCTGTTCGATAATTATCGGACACATCCAGACTCCAAGTGGGATGTCTATCATAGAAAATAGAGTTACTAAAGCATCGGCAAACCAGTTGTTTTCCCTCAGCAGGTGTGTAAATGTTAGTTTTTCAAACCTCGAAATCAGCATATCCAAGGTTTGATGGTAAAACTTCATCTTCTCTTCTTTGACTTGCCAATCTCCATTTGCTTGAGAAACAACCAAGTTCGAGTCCGCAATGATGTCCAACCTTATTGCTTCTAGTTCTAAGGGAGCTTCTAGACCAGCAATACACGTTTCATATTCTGCTTCGTTGTTGGACACTTTGAATTGGAGTTTGAAGGGTAGGGGTATATGGGAATCATCAGGTGCTATCAATAACACACCTATCCCATAACCATATTGATTAGACACTCTATCAAAGTACATCGTCCATGTTTCCTCTTCGACTTGCAGAATGTCTTCATCTGGGAACAAGTATTCTACTACCTCATCTCTTTCTACCGAGTGGTCTGCAAGGAATTCCGCCACAGCTCTTCCCTTAACCAACTTGCGGGTGACATATTTGAGATCAAATTCGGAGAGAATAAGCAACCAACAGGCTAGCCTACCTGTAAGCGCTGGTTTCTTAAGGAGATATTTGATGGGATCTAATCTCGAAACCAAAATTACAGAGTGAGCTACCAAATAGTGCCTCAACTTCCTGGTAACCCATATCAAGGCTATGCAAGCTTTCTCCAACAGAGTGTAGTGGGTCTCATAATCCAACATCTTCTTGCTCAAGTAATAGATGGCCTTCTCTACTCTATCTTCAGATTCCTGAGCAAGCATGCACCCCATAGTTGTATCTGTTACTGAAAGGTACAGAATCAAAGGCTTCTTCGGCTCTGGCGGTGACAACACAGGTGGATTCTAGAGGTACTGTTTAATCTGTTCAAAGGCAAACTGACATCGATCATCTCATCGAAATTTCTTTCTTTTCCTCAGGAGACCAACTAGTGGTTCATAAGTCAAGGTTAATTTGGAAATAAACCGTCTTATGAATTGCACTGTACCCAGAAAGCCACGCACTTCCTTTTCAGTCCTTGGTGGTGGCATTTCTAAAATGGCCTTGATCTTGGAAGGATCTACTTCGATGCCCCTCTGTGTGGTTAGAAATGCCAACATTTTCCCTGCTGTCACCCCGAATGTGCATTTTTGCAGATTTAACCTCAATCTATATTCTCTAATCCGTTAAAAGAATTTTTCCAATGCGGTGTAGTGGCCCTCTCGTTCTTTGGACTTCACAATCATGTCATCCATGTATACCTCGACCTCTTTGTGGATCATGTCGTACAGAATGGTGGTCACAGCCCTTTGATAGGTAGCCCCAGCATTTTTCAACCCAAACGGCATAACTCGGTAGCAATAGGTGCCCTACAGAGTGGTGAATGCGGTCTTCTCTCTATCCTCGGGTGCCATCAGAATCTAGTTGTACCCAAAAAACCCATCCATAAATGATAGCAATGCATGGCCCTCAGTGAAGTCTACCAACTCATCAATATGCGGCAGAGGAAAATCGTCTTTCAGACTGGCTCTGGTCAAGTCCCGAAAATCAACACAAACCTGGATTTTATCATCCTTCTTCGGTACTGGAATAATGTTAGCCAACCAAGTCAGGTACTCAGATACTAACAAGAAACCTGCCTCAATCTTCTTGGTAACCTCTTCCTTGATTTTCAATGCCCAATCTGGGCGAATTCTGCGTAGCTTTTGCTTGACTGGTCAAGCCTCAAGGTCAAGAGGGATCTGGTACTGTACAATCTCAAGATCGATTCTGGGTATATCTTCGTAGGACCATGCGAAAACATCTTTGAAATTTTTTAATAAAGCGATTAAATGCTCGCGTTCCTCCGAAGACAACGTGGACTCAATCTGGACCAAGAGTGGATCCTTCTCAATACACATTAATGGTAATGATTTCATCAGCACAGGGTTTAACATAACTCTCATCTTCTCGATTAATCAAGTTTTTCAAAGCTAGAGGAATTTCTTCCTCTTCGTTTTCACTAAAATTCTGAAAATCTTGGTTAATGTAATAAATAAGCGGCACAGAAAAGTACTCAGAATCAGCAGCGTTCTCATTCAAAAGTTTCAATTCCTCGGTTATAACCGACTCAAAAGCAAATGAAAAAGAGGACCTCAACAGGACTTTGGCATCCGGGTTACCACCCCCAGAAATGCCAGACTCAGACTCTCCAGACTGACTTGAATCTGATTCCAACTCCACAGACTCAATGGAATCAAATTCTGGCTCATCACCCGATTCAGAACTAGAAATAAAGCCTTTCTCCAGCTGCCAAGTAAGATGTGGTGCCTTTGGTGCATTCAGAATACCACTGGTTGGGTCTGCACCCTATTCTTTCCCGATCATAGAGACAGTAAAGGTATCCCCCAAGTTCTCTAGGTTAGTCACGGGATCTGTCAAGAGATTAGCCAGTGCTGCCCCTACTCCAGGCTCGCTGTCGTCTGAGTCATCTTCTGTGCTTTGGCTAGCTTTGCTGTTTAGTTTAACCCTTTCCTCATTACTATCTTGCAGCTGCAGATCAAAGAAGATCTCAATCCCAGGGACGTGTTGTTTAGAGGAATTTACCCAAGGCTTGGGAAAACCACAAAAAGAGAAATCCCCTTCCTCTCGAACAAAACAGTCATTGAGCGTGCCCCAGATTGGCCTGTGGATGAGCTCATACTGCTTCCTAGCTTTGTTGGCTTTGGCTTTGCCCCTTATTTCTTTTCCTTTTCAGATCCAGTCCTCTTTGGTGGGCACATAGCCCAATCTAAAGGCGTGCGGGTTGTGTGGCACCTCAGCTGATGTCGTAATGCCTTTCTGACTACTCTTTCCAAGTCCCATTCCAGGGATGTGCCACAATTTGTTCATAAAGTAAATGGACTGGGCACTAACATACATGCCTTCGTCTGCGGCCAGTCTGGTTTGCACAACTCAGGCCTTAGCCAGAGTAAATCCTAAAAGGAACACATCTTCATCCCCATGGTTGATTTCTAGTACCGGCATAGTCACCTCTAGAGGTGGGTGGATGGATGCATTCCCAAAAACAATGGCCATTTCTCCCTCATGGGGATATTTCAACATTTGATAGAGTGTGGAGGAGACAGCCTTCATATAATGTAACCAAGACCTTCCCAACAGCAGGTTAAAGGTAGTCGGTACATCTAGGACGTGAAACTCGACCTCCTGTTCTAACAGCCCCACTTGAACTCGCACCTTCACTGCGCACATGACCTCTCTACCTGTATTGTCGCACGCCTGTATCACCTGGGTTGTAGGAATAAAGTCTGCCGGTTTGAGGCCAACCGCGTAAGCAATACAGGCAGGACAGACATTAATGGCAGAACCAGTGTCTACTAACACCATTGGCACCCACTTCTCCTTACATTTGATAGAAATATACAATGGTTTGTTGTGGGTCGACCCTTTCGGTGGCAACTCTTTATCAGTGAAAGTGAGCATTGGTTTGGCACCACTCGAAAAGACTAATTGCATAAGTTGCTCAGGCGTAGTGTCAATAGACAATTTAACCTTGTCCATTGCCGACAACACTGCCTGCCGATGCATCCGTAAGGCCATGAGAAGACCCCAGATAGATATATCAGCTTGAATTTTCTTGAGCTGCTTCAACACCAACTCCTCTTCTAGTTGTTTCTCCTTTTGTTTTTCGGCCTCTTTGTCTTTTCCAGACGTCTCTTCTTGATCCAAGTGCAGCGACTTAAAATACCATCCACTTCTTATTAGATGGTCTATCTCCTCGGCATACCAGGTATTATCCAGGGCGCAGTCGCCCCAGTCTTCGTCAGTATGGACCAGATGCAGGTCATCATCACCCCACTACTCGCCCTCAACTGCTGACAAACAGTTGTCTGGCTCCACTCGAAGCATCTTCATGGTACAAATATGCCCCTCAAGGCGATATGCAGTTGCGGTTTTCAAGTCGTTTTCAGCTCTCTCTCTCTCTCTCTCTCTCTCTCACTCACAAACTACATCAACGCAGCTTCCTGTTCAGCATTTACAGTGTTCACAATACCCACTTCCTAAGGTTTTCTACACATGTACCCTCTGGCAATTTTTCATTTTCATCAACCTTTCCAACTACTTAAACTACCTCTGCTTCTTTTTGCTCTGGTCTTATCCCAGTTTCTTCTTCCTTGTCTGACTTATCATTCAGTCATCCGATATTATCAGTTCATCCATTCAGGTCAAACCACCCAATCTGTACATCTTCTTAATCGTGCTCATCAAAGAACTATAGGTTGTTTAAGTCCTCTTCGAGGTCTACCAAATCATCCAACCCTTGGCTCAGGCCGTCCTCCCTAACCATATTGATGTCTACCGAGATTGGCAGCACCACTTCAGGCTTGATGTGATTGGTTAGCACAATGTAACCACTCAAATCATACACCTCTTCAAATAAGTCCTTTGGACACTCTAGTGACAGACTAGTACCCTCCTCTGAGATCGACCTCTCTTCTATTGCAAGTGTCATTACCACAGGCTTAGGTTGAGGTGTGGACGTGTCCATCATGCACAGAGCTGTGCCTTCAAGAATGAACAACGTCTGTTTTGGTAGGTGGAAAGAGGTAATATATATGCTAGGGTCATAGAGGGTGACCAGTGTATGGATCAGGTTTAGATTTTGAGGTGGAAGGACTTGATTATGGGCCGAGAGTGGGTTTGTGGTTACATTTGGTTTCTGGGATAGTGCGATCACCTTGTTGTCAATGAGATATTGAATCTCATGACGCAATCGGAAGCACTGATCGGTATCATGACCGTGTTGCTGGTGAAAAGCACAGTATTTTACAGGGTTGTGTTTGGATGGGAGAGGATCTGACAATGGGCAAGGTTCTAAAGGTTTGAGGTGCCCTTTTTTGACTAGCACTTACATAGCTTTGGAAAGAGTCACGTATAATTGGTTAAAAGTCCTCTGAGATCGGGTAGTGTTGGTCGATGTTTGTGGGCCCGTATTGGCGAAAGGGTCCGCGATTTTGGTCGTAGTGACAACACTTACATCTGACGGTCTCGCAGTTGTGCTACCACTAGTAGCATTGGAACTGCAAGCAAATGGCCTTTTGGCCGGCTCCTTCTCCTCAGTAATAAGGCCTTGCTTCATAGTATCCTTAATTTGCACCCCCATCTCATGGAGCTCGGTGAACGTAAACAAAGATAGGACAATCATCTTCTGCAGTAACTTGCCATGTAGATTTCGAAAAACCATCCTTATTTGATCTTTCTCGGAAGGCCTCGTGGTCATCATCGAGGCTTTGGCCCTTCATCGTGTCACAAATTCAAAAAAAACCCTCCTTCGGCCCTTAACGTGTCACCTCGTGATCACAGGTTGTGACCTCGATTTGCGTATTGCAAGAGTACTGAGCAATGAAGGCCTCGACCATATCTTCCCAATTCTATTTGACAGAATCTTCCAACTTGGCATACCAAATGGCCGCTATGCCTGACATGGTGCAACCAAAGAGAGACAGCTTCTGTAGTCTAGTTAAACCCATCGGCTACAAGATATTTGAAAATAGTTGTAAGTGAACCATTGGATCCCCAAAACCATCAAAACGGGCAATGTGCGGCATCTTAAACCGATCCAGTAATATAACTACAGAATCAATGTACCCATCCTCTTTGTATGGGATGGAGTTAACCCCTTGCGCTTTTCTTAATAGTTTCTCTAGTTTATTGACTTTAAGCACAGTTGGGTCAACCTCGAACTCGAATGAAGCCTCGGTCTGATAAACCGGGGCTTTAGATGCTTGTACTAGGATTGGCTCTGCCGAATTGCCCTGGTTTTCTTGAACATTGGTAGTATGGACAGTGGCTCTAAGTGTTGGGATAGCTGTGGTAGGTGCATGGGATGCAAATGCGGCGGCCGGTTGTGGTTGCTGTTGTTGGAGCCTAGTTATGACCTCGGCTTGATGGGGCTGTGACTTCGGCCTGACAGGCCGTATCTTGCTGTAGTGTTTGAGCTGTCTGTTGCAACTAGAATATTAGTTCCTCCATATTGGCTGGGGGATACTGTGTCACTTGAACCGGTTACCGGTCTTGAACTAGACTAAAAGTAGACAACTGTTTCTGAATAGGACTGGACACAGGTGAGCTAAGTGGTGATTGTTGTAAAAGCTAGACTGGTGAATTCTGCCTAACCCTCCTTTATCTTGTAACTGGTTAGAGCGAAGCAAACACGGGTTGTCCCCGAACAAGATCCCCGACTTTGCAAATTCTTCCGACCCTGGTCCAGAGTGCTTGGGGGATATCCGAACTTTCTAAAGCTATGGTTTAAACTACCTAGCAAAAAAAATAAATAAAATAAAAGAGTAAGAATCAGAAACCGCACAACACCTTTAGCTAAGAAGTTATCAACACAGACATAATCAAAACTGTAGGACTGCACCTCACACTGTTTTGCCCTAAAATAGATACCATTGTGCAACTGATATGCACATTCTTGTACAGTTTTACTATAAAGCATATACCAGTTAAAAATAGCCAAAACACCCCTATTATGGGGTAGGGTTACCCTGTCCTAGTTTCGCCAGGAACTAGGGTTCACTATTTCAAACATATGATTTTACGCAATCTTGCATTTCAATGAGCATCCTGTTCTAGTTTGGAACAGTCTCTATGGCTTCATTATATGCAACTAGGCCAAATGGTCAAATGGGTACCTCAGCAAGACTACCTAATATACCTCTTACACCTAACACCGAGAAGTGAAATGAGGATCAAACGGTACAACAGTAGTCCAGATCCAAGGGTTGTGTTCCCAAGATGGCAGAGCCCACGACTGGTCAGCGCTTTGGCAAGCATTTGGGTAAGCCTCCGGCAAACCGTCCAGGAATAGCAGTCGGCAAACACAGTGACTTAAACGCACCAATGCAAACGCAATGCAAAGAATATATAAATGTAGATAAAAATTCACATCATGAAGTTTGAGTCAAGTTCTCTAAGATCCCCAGCAGAGTCACCAAAAACTGTAGTTTGACTTTTTGTACTTCTTTTGGAAGACAATAAGCCCTATAGTTTGGACTTCCGTGGTTCTAAATCTGATTCCACAAATGCAATGTGAAATAGATAAACACAAAAGAGTCCAAATCCGACAAATCTTTTATAAAATCGATTTTGAATCAAAATGCCAAAAATGGATTGCTTTGCTAAATACAGAGTTGCCACCTAAATATTTTTGAGAAATTTAGAAACACTGAGACTCGTGTCAAAGGCCATTTATCCATCATCACCAAGAGTGTCTCGGCTTAAGAACTTAGGTACGAGAGCGGAAGGTCACGAATTGAGCACCCTGCTCGCCCGATCAAAGATCTGCCTCTACTAATCATGATGTGATTCTTATTTACATTATATACTCTTGCTCCGATTTTTTAGGCTATCTTACTCTGTGATGCACACAAGTATAGACTAATTTGCAAAAATTGGAACATTTTGATTTCATGTTTATTTGAAAATTGTTTTGACTATATACCACTTAAAAAAGTGATATCATAGGTACATGCATCAAAACATCCCAATTCAAGCAACTAGCCTTCATCCACAGGCATTCAAGAGTCATATCAATTAAGCATTTAGCCTCGTGGAAAGCATGCTTGATATGACATGGTAGCAATCACACACATGCAATATGCTAAAACAATAAATGCTCACCGAGTACTCCAAGGCAAGCCAAAAGAGAGAAATAGTTAGAAAAATGTATGTTCCTAACTAATGCAATATGACTAATACATCACATACAATATGCAATTACTAGGCTTGACTGCTAATATGGCATATGAATCAATTTGATAGCATGTGGTCTAAGCACGTATTCAAATAATATAAGCAATAACAATGTGTTGTTAGAATGATGAGCCAAGCTTCATACATGCCAAACATGTGGATGCAAACATGAGAGATGCTAAAAGAAATATGATGTGCTAATCTAACCATCATAAGCAAGTAAATAAAGAGAGAAAGACGTAGGGTTGGTAGATATGCACATTATTACAATTGTGCCCTCGCACAGGAAGGTCAGAATGAACTAACTATGCTAAGCTAATTAACTACAAATTACTAACTATTATAAACCAAATAAACTAACTATGCTAGCTAGTTATTACAACATCACAGTGAATTAACTAACTATTCTAAATTGGAACTAACTAATTAATTAATGAACAAATTAGAACTAACTAATTAATTACAACATAAATACATGAATAACTAAGCTAGGTGCTCTAACTACTCAGTCCCAGGAAGCAAGGAATGCTTATACGTGCACGCAGATTTCCACCTGAAAAAACCCACAGTTCTGCTGCCAGAATACCTCTGTTTCTTAGTTAGAAAATTTCACTGTTTTTCACCTCAGCCTCTGCTTTATTTTGTGCCAAAAAAGGTACTGCTTAGTTTGATAAAAGTGGCCGGCAGGCCAGAAGTGATGGCCGGCCAACCACTAAAAGTAGCCTGCCGTCCACTAATGCCTGGTTCCTCCTGTTACAACAAAAAGAATACAGAGCACAAACAGAGTATTCTCAGGGGATGTTTGTCCACCATGCCTCTCCTTATCATTAAATAGGTCAAATGAGGGGTATGCTTGATTCACAAGCCATCAATCGACACAATTTCATTGCGTGATGACGTATGAACCAAGGGATACAATTTCAATAAATACACAATAAAAGACTCTCAAAACCTCCTCCCTATCATAGATTGATCAAGGGAAATGGTTGACCTTGGAAACTTGGACCATTTCATCACTAGCAAGTATAAAATATCTCAAGTTTCCATGTGTTCAATTACCGTCCGATTGAACACCAAATTGCATTATTATCTTGCATCTCTTTTAGTCCCAATTTTATTACTAAATTTTAATTACCATCCATTCCTTAGTTCATTAAGTCCAATAATGATCTTTAAGTCCTCTAATGGAAAGAAGTATCAAACAAAGAGTTGTTTTGGACATGACAGAGACATCATGCCGTTGGTAATGAACCCCCAAAGGGATTAAACCATTAAGCACAATACCTCAATCTCAAGCTTAAACAAGCAATTGGTTTGAAACAACTTTCAAAACAAAGAAAAAGTCAAGAAAAGATGGAGGTTACAGAGGTGATTAGAGATGAACACAAGTATGAAAAGTAAGAAATAAACACTATCAACTCAAATAGGTTTGTGGCTAAGGCCTAAACCACCAATCCTATGAAGACCGTTACACTACAAGCCTACAATACAAAGCATGGATGGAACAAACACATAAAAAAAAAAAAAAAAAGAAGAAGAAGTCCTAAAATAGGCTAGAACAGTGCTGGAATTGAAGTCAAAAGAGCTAAAATAGTAAGCTACAACATTGAGCAAGTTAAGCTAGTAATCAAGCACAAGGAGGAAAGGCTACCCCTTATATTTTTGGGACTTCAAAATATGGTTTTAGCCTCTGAGAAACCTCTGAGATTCATTAGTAAAAAGCTCAAAAAAATTTAACAAAAGGGTAGGAAACACAAGGGCAAAGTCTTAAGAAGTTAGGTGCAAAGAAGGGTGATCCACCCCCTCCACCCTTAATGGCCTTAAATCACAAGTTTCAACCCAAAAATTCAGAGTAAAAAATAGTCCAAAAATAGTAGGAAAGATAATTAAGGGAAACAAGCCAATAATTATACCTTTTGAAAAGGGATACCTTTTTCAAATCACAAACCAACATTTACACACCCTCAAGAGATAAAGGCAAGCTCAAAAACACCTTAGCTCAAATACAGCAAGGTTTAGTTTAGAGTGTATAGGCAAAGAGTGAAGAACTTGTAAAAGAGAGAGAGAGAGAGAGAGAGAGAATTGTAGAGAGAGAGAAATTATTTTTGCTCCAAAATTTCTAACCCTCTCAAATGTGAGAAAGGGTCTTTTATTTATAGAAAAACATGAGACTAGCTCAGAAATATCTATACAGACACGTATGGACTAGTGCATGCATCTGTGGAAACAGGCACAGTTGGCAAAAAGATCTGAAAAAACACACAAGTGGCCAGCAGGCCACTAATAGTGGCCGATAGGCCACATGAATGGCTGGCAGCCCACCTTAGTGGCTGGCTGTCCACACTAGTGGGTCTGCAGGTTCTAGGATGTTTAGGCTTAAAAAACTGTTGTTTTAGTCCAAAAACAAGGCAAGAGGTATGTAGGGTTTTGAGGCTCAAAGCTGAGGCATTCTGCTGAGGACTTCGAGCATTTGACAAGCATATACAAATTCATCATTGGGTGCGCCAAGTTGCAAGGGAGGTAAAAAATGGGGTGTTTACACTTGTTTATGTTTTTCTTACTATGTTTCACATCCTACCATGTAGCTATGTGCTTATATGATATAACTCTATGCGTGTTAGTGGGTGAAGGTTGTGTTATTTAATTTGGAATCAAATTAATTTTCATGATTGCACTATTTCAAAACATTTTCAAAATATATGAAATCAAATTGTTTCAAAATGAACGACACAGTCTATATGTGTTTACTTCACATAGTAATTTTTTGGATTATTAATAATTATAATATGAACATATAGAGTAAATGAAAATCATATCATGGTTTAGTACAAGCTGATCTTTGATCAGATGAGGGGAGGTGCTCAATTAATGACCTTCCCCCTCATACTTAAGGTTCTGAGCCAAACATCCTTGGTTATGACGAACAGTGGCATTGGCATGAGTCACGGGTTTCCTAATTTTTCCAAAATATTAGATGATGACTCTAAGATCTGATGACGCAGTCCATTTCTAGCAAATGTTTTACAATAAAATGAATTTTCTATAAAAGTTTCTAAATCTGGATTCTCATCTATGTTTCACAATACACTCGTGAGATTAGATCGAAGAAATGAAAGGTCCGAACTGTTTAACGCACACAAGTACCCCCCTCCCCGAGCATGTTACAAACACATATAAGAAAATCATGCATTATCAAAACTATTTCATTAATTTTTTTATCAAAAACTATTTAATTTAATTTTTTTTTAAATGACAAAATTAAGCTTTATATTTTCTATACAAAAATATCAAATATCAACACTTGTGATTTAATAGAAGGATTTTCAAATTGAAAATAAATTGAAAACACAATAGAATATCTAAACTCTTTTTCAATTGAAAACACAAATAGAATATCTAAACAAATTTAAAATATAAAGTTTTACAAATTCCTAGGGGTGCTCGTGGTTTAGCAATTCGATTGCGGTCAAGGAATCTCAAATCCGTCATCCGTCCAAAACTAGACGGATTGAAAAAAAATCAATCTACAACCGTCTGCTCATTATTACACATCCGTACAAAATGCAGCGGATCAATTTGGTTCGGTTAGTTTGGGCGGATCAAAATATCCACTAAGTACCCCTACTTTATACCTAGGATCAATTATTAAGCCTAAACCTAAAAGATGAGGTAATGGATTAAAATATTTATCAAATTTTGCTTTCATTGAACGATTACATAATATTCATTACCTATATGTTTTACGAAACTTTAATTATTTCTGCTAACATATGTAAAACAAATGGTGAATTAGGAATATATATATATATATATAAGAAAATAACTTTGTTGAAGTATCAAAAACTTTTTAAAAAATCTTTATATAAGGCTACTTAGTGCCAATTAAGTTTTGTAGGAGTCAGTACTCCTCCTATTGATGTTGTTGCAAAAAATAAATCTATTGTTTTTCTTTGTTTACAAGATCTTTTTAACATATTATGCGTTAAATTCTACCTACTGTCTATATCTAAAATTAATTTTCTAAATAGCATACCTTCTCGTTAAAGATGTCAAATAATTCATTTTTAATATCCTCAAATTTCTTTAAAATCTAGTTTCTAGTAGTATTTCTTGAAAAACTTTGATATTGCGGTGCAAAAATTTCATGACTCATTTGGGTAAAATGAGGACATTCATTAGTAATAAAAGATTGTTCTTTTTTAATAATATAACCAATTACAGAATTTTGTGCATGTATACGATCATATGAAAATGTTTATAAATGACCAGTTAATGAAACTCTTAATTGTATTTGACTTCTAATATCAGGTTGTCGATTTTGTAAATGTCTGTTAGCATGTTTTTTTAGATGACTAGCACCCCCTGCAGAGGTATTGTGCACAATATGTACATTTTGCTTTAAATGTAATTGTATCATTATGATTATTTATATATATTTTCAAAATGTTCCCAAACACCACTAGTTGCCCCTAGATGATGATCCAACTGTTGGAAGAGTGATATTAGAAGGAGAATTAACAAATTGATGTTGTGTAGTATATACATTAATATCGATATAAATATTAAGAATATTAGGATCCATAGTAATATAAGTAAACTAATATATAAAAACTAACAATTAATTTAAATAATGAGTAACAATAACAACTAATATATGTTTAAAAATAATTAATGAAAAAAATGAGTAATCAATAAATTTAATTAAATTAATTAATATTACCGACTAGCGAATGCGATACAAAAATTAGTTTCTTTTGATAAAAGTTTTTTCTTACACAATTGCAATTGTCACTTAGAGATGAGACTTCAAAATTAATTGAGAACTGAGAGAGATTGAGAGTTTGAGAGAGAATTGTTTGTGAGATTTATTTTGAAAGAGAAGGGATATTTATAGGAGTTTGGAAGGTTGAGGTCAATTTGTAAATAAATTTTTTTTAAAAAATTGAGCCATTGTGTTAAACAGTCATGTGACCATTAAATTATTATTTTATTTTATATTTTTTACTTTTAGTCTGCTCTTGCATACATTCAAATTTTTTTTTTCTTCCATTCATTGCCAAGGCATGGGGCAAGCAGCGCAGCGCATCAGTTTGCGAAATGAAATGACTATTTTTATTTTTTTTTATTGTCGCAAGTTGCAGCTTTTTTTTTTTTTTTTTTTTCAAATTTAACCATTGGCGGGCAGTCAATCTGGCAAAGAGGAAGGAGGGCGGGTCGGGTGGGCTGGGCTGGGCCTGATCAAGCCATCAACGCGATGATGGTCTAAGCCCAAGCCTAGGGTCCTAGGCTAGGCTCAGGCTCAATCCAAACCGGGCCGAGCCCATCTCAGTCCACGAGCGGGTTTCGGGCCATTTTTACACCCCTGTCTTATGTGTATGGCCTCGTTTGGAAACTCTTGACCCTAAAAATCAAAAAGTTATTAAATGGGTCAAAAGGCTAACAAACTATACAAAAAGTTAAATATTTTATTTTTTATCTAATTTTTGTACATTTTTTCGTAAAAAATAAAAAGTCATTTCAAACATAGTACTAATTTTTTTTATTTCATATTTTAGTCAAAAACATTTAAAAAATTACTAAAATAACTTGTTCTCAAATAAGGCCGGAGATAAGCACTAGTGTGTAAATAAAATTTCCATTCTCTTTTGTAAGTTTTAGTTTGATTTTTGCCCCAGGGCACATTTTGTTTTGGATAAATTAGAAATAGGTCCTAATAGTTAAACTTAATTCTCATCAAGTCTTACTGACAATAAGTCGTAGTAAAATTATCGCTAAAAATATTTTTTTGTGACAATTTTTTACATATGTCGCTAAAAATTGACAATTAGTGACTTTTTTTTGTCACAATTTGTATAAATTATTGTTAAAACTTACAATTAATGATATTGTCCAATAATGAGCTTTTCAAACTGTCACTGAAAGTTATAAATTAGTGAAGTTTTTTTGTGATGATTTTTTTAAACTGTCACTAAAATTTATAATTAGTGATATTTTTATGACAATTTTTAAATTATTGCTAACATTTAGTAATATTTTTTAATAGTATTTAATGAAAATTATTATTAATTTTTGTAGGATCTAATGAGCAACGCGTCCACCTATGAGAACCAATATGTCCTTTTGTTTTTTGAATCCCCAAAAACGAGCAGAAACAAGAGGTGGTGGAGCTCAAACCCAATTGTTAACCAAACAAATCAAAGCGCTCTGATAAAATTTCAAGTCCGCGCTTCGCAACTCATGAGTATCTATTGAAGAACTCTCTCAATGATTTTACTTTTTAATATTTGTAAAATTTACTACTAATATAAAAATAGTTTTTCAAATATACACTGAAGTGAAATTACCTATTACAAAATTAGGGTTATGATTTTGTTTAAAAATATATTTAATTGAAGCAGAATTGTTTTTAAAAAAAATGATAAATATGAGAATTTTTGCTTGCTTGTAGGGCAAAAAATCAGTTTTAATAAATCCAAGGTTCTTTTCTCAACCAATGTTCCCACATCTAAGCAGGAATATCTGATGTCTATTTAGGCATTTCCAAAACCTCTAGTTTGGGAAAGAAGTTGGGCTGTCCTATCCACCATTCGAGACCCAGCAAAGAGAAAGTAAACTCCTTTCCTTTGTGAGCAGAACAACCCTCATCAAGGCCGTGAACTTAGCTCTACCAGGCTATGTCATGCAGTGTAATTTTAATTCCCAATCGATCTCCAAGACTATTGACAAATTGAATAGGGACTTTTTATAGGGTACCGCCCATGAAAAAAAAGAGAGTCCATGCGTTAAGTTGGGACACCATAACAAAACCTAAGCAGTTTGGAGGTTTGGGAATTCGTCAAACCTTGCTCATCAATTGAGTGTCGATGGCTAAGCTTAGGTGGAGGATGAAGAAAAGTCCGAAAACCTTGTGGTCAAAGATCCTTCGCTCTAGATATGGCAACAATCCTAGACCCATTCAGAATGCTTTTCCAACCTGGAGGAGCATCCAGAAGGGGAATGGCATTATCAATAAGGTCATGTTTGTTTTGGCGGACTGGATTAGCATTCCCATGACTAATAGTCCTAGGATTACGAATCCGTTAGATTATGTATCCTATCTTAATTAATAGTCAAGTTTAAAATAATTAGTCCGTACTTCAATTGTTTAACCAAACATCGGATCAATAATTTTATTGGACTATTAGTCCAATCCCAACCTCATGTCCACCCAAACAAACATGGCCTAAGGTACTAAAATACTGGTGAAGAATGGAGGTAATACTTCTTTCTATTTAGATGATTGGGCCAGTTGTGGTTCCTTGAGAAACATGGTTGAAAGACCATTAACCGAGAAAGACTCCACCCTTACCATCAAGGAGTGCTAGGATAACAACGAGTGGAACCTTGACCAATCAACCTTTTGCCTACCTGTTATTGCTCTCAATGTCATTCGTAGTGTATCTATTCCTTGGTTTAACCAGAGTTTTGATCTTAGAGTTTGGAAACATTCGACAAGTGGAGACTTTACTAGTAAATTAGCCCATCTTTTATCCAAGGACTTCAGTTGTTCGTCTCCTTTATCCAATTGGAACTAGGTTTGGTCCATTCAATCAAACCCCAGAATTGTCCACTTTCTTTGGCAGGCTTTACACCAATGCCTCAACACCAAAATCATGATGTTTACATGTCATATCTATCATAACAACCTTTGCCCACTTTGTAATGATCAACTTGAAACCACCAATCATGTGTTGATGGATTGTCTAGTGGCAATAGACTACTGGAAAGCATGTGGAATACTAAACCCACTCATCACCTCTTTCTTCTTGGATTTTCTTGTTTGGGTCAAAGCTAATTGTCAATCCAAGTCGGTCCACTCATCTTCAGTTGACTGAGCCATACTCTTCCTATGTGTTTGTTGGGAAATATGGTTAAATTGTAATGCTTGCTAGTTTCAACAAAACTCACCTCCTTTTAAGGTAGGTGAAATCATTGCTAGAACCTTAGAGTGGTAGCATGTGATGTTTGGAGGTCAGAGTATGAGATTGTTGATACCCTATTTTTGATCGCCTCTAAGACTTGGGCGCTTCATTCCAAACACTAGATGATGAAATGTTACCCTGTGTAATTGTTCTAATCTTCAACTAAAGGTTTCAGTTTTGAGCTTTAAAACCTAAACCTTGCACCCCATTTTGACCAAAATCTTATTTGTTTTCTAGCCTGACCACTCAGAGAACAACTGGCCAATAGATGGCCGATAGGCCATTTTGATTGGGCCAGTCCTACATCCTCATGGCCGGTCGGCCATGTTTAGCGAAAATAGATATTTTTGCGGCAGCCAATTGCTCTCATGCACAGTGTTTAGACCAGCTATCTCTTTTGAGGATATTTCCGACATGAGAAGCTAAAACTCTATAAACACAGCACCCCATTCAAGGTTTGGAGTTAGAAAAAAATTGCCAAAAGCCTAAAGCCTAAAGCTTGTCCAACACACTTCTCTACCCTCTCTTGAATATAGATACACAATAGATACACCATATAAGCTTAAACTTGAATCTTTTTGCTGAGATTTTAAACACAATTTCATATACTTGAGAGTGTTTAGAGTGAAGTTTGTCAACTAAGAAGATTTTCCTCTCTTTCAAGAGGTGAACTTTGAACCTTTTTTTCATTACCTTTTCTCTCTCTTTTTCTTGTCTTTACATACTTATTTCAGAGTTATTTTAAGCTTAAAATGTGATCAAAACTTTATTAAAAGTGGGAGAGCTCGCCACCCTTTCATTGGCTAGCTCACTAGTTGTGCACCTTTTGTTTTATTTCACTTTTTCTTTTTCACTTTCTTTTCATTTCATTTGGTTAAATTTCAACACTTTTAGCACTATTTTAGATTGGTTTTGTGTAACATGAATTAAATATGGGCTTATGAAAGGGTCCTCCTCTTCCCTGCTACATGTGCTATTACTTCCTATGCTTTGAATATCATATTTGTATTGTTATACGTCCTCCATGATTTGGCGTGTTTAGGATATAGCGGCCAATCCATTTGAGTTGTTTATTTTTACTTTGTTATAGATTTCCTTATGTATCTTGGAACCTTGTGGTCATGAGAGGATTAGATCTTAGACTTAACCACCCCGCCACAAATTTGCCTTAACTAGTGATAAATTTCTTCCATTCATATTATTGTGGTCCACCTTGAAGCTAGGTAGTAGCTTACATGTTCAAAGTGTTGAAAAACTCTCTTATCGATCCTTTTTGAAACATGGAAATGGATGTCTCATCCTTGTTCTATGAATAAAAGAGGAGTTATTAACAACTTTAGCGAGTTACATGTTTAAACTTTGATAGATAGCTTACTTCTTGATTTTTTCCTTTACTTGCTTTGTTACTCCTAGAGAGCTCTTTATCAAAAAGTTTTGAAAACTCTCTCCTAGTTCCACCTTAAAGCATGGAAATAGATGTTTCATCCTTATTCTATGAGTAGAGAGAGAAGTTGACAACCATTTTTGGGGGACTTGTTATTTTTCATTTTAGTTGCTCTATAATCATCATATACTATCTTGTGATGTTTGATGATTTGTGAAGCATGTCTATCTCTTCCTTAAATAAATTCGTGATGGGAAGGAAGTAAAGAGAATAGCCATTTTTTTGTGTTTAGCAAAGTCTTCTCCTATTGCTTTTGAGATCATCACGCAACAAACTTGCGATGGTTGATGATTTGGGAAACAAACCTATTCCCTTGTGAGTTTTGTTGTGTCGTGCCCAGTATTTGTCTTAGTCTGCGCTCCTCATCGAGTCACCCTAGCGAGTCTATCGCTCAAAAGTTCAATAGAGTGGCATAGTCAAAATTCCATACATAAATGTTCACTCCAAACTCAAAAACAAGTCCATGTGTGGAATTCAAAAACAAACTGAGAGTGCCCATACAAAGGGCATCGCGTTCATGATCATTGCATAGTGTATGTGAGGAATCCGTCACTACTTTGGAGGAGACTGGAGTAAGTTCTCAACATACCGAGACAGAAGAGAAACATGAGTCTAATTGGTTGGCAACCATTCCAAGATTTGATGATCCCCATCACATGTGCCTTCATAATTTTTAAAAAGGTGGTCAGTGACTAGACACTAGGGGTAATTTTCAGTACATCTGATCAGGCCATCAATTAAACAAGGGACATGAATCCAACCTTTCTCTCAGTCCACTCTAAGCCATTTGTTGGGCACTTTTCCCTGGGTTAGGGTAGCTTACCCCCATAATGATTCTGATATGATTCAGCTTTTGAAAGTTGTCTCCAACCATTTTAAAACTCTCTTGGGATTGCCATCTTCCCTCTGATTAATACATGTGCTTTGGATTATCCATGCATGCTCATATACTCTGGTTAGTTTGAATTGCATGATTGGTTGCTCTTGCTCTTGACTTTGTTCTGTACTTATAATAACAGAGTTTCGTCGAGTTACCTTCCGCAATATTTTTCAGTTACATTTCAATAAATTGTGGTAAGTTTCCCTACACTCATTCCATAAGGTACACGATGTACTATCTTGTGCACCCACATCGCACTATTTTGTGCATTCATCCTGCATCACACTGTCTTGTGCACCTGCATCGCACTATCTTGTGCACCCTACATCGCATTGTCTTGTGCACCTACACAACACTGTATCGCACTGTCTCGTGTACTCTACATCGCACTATCTTGTGCACCTCACCCGTACTGTCTTGTGCACTCACTCGTACTGTCTTGTGCACCTCCACCCATATATTGCCCCTTCTGTATCTTTATCATCATCATCCTATTGCATTGTGTTGTATATCATCATTTGCACAACCACTTCTCGTTTGTCCCTTTAATGTTCGAAGAGCTTTGATCCCCAGCGTGGGTCTAGGAGACCTTAAATCCTCTAAAGGTGCAATTCATTTGGTGTTTGTCGTGCCCAAACGACTTCAGGCGGTCTGGTATAGCCACCTAACTCTGATTGTAGTGAGTTCCTGGGAGACTAACTAGAACGATGGAAACTAGAGTTCGAGTAGCTGAGGCCTAGAACACAAAGGTTTGGAATTTTCGAGACTAAAGTCTTGTTTAAATACCCAAAGGTGTATCCTCGCCTTGAAATTTGTATAGTAGCCCCATAGGTTAAGGTAGCTTGTATGCACCTCAATTCTAGATACTGAATCAACCTAGTCTATCACCCGTTAGAGAATAGGAAAGGTTATAAGTGTGATCAAGGAGAAAAGCAGCATCCATGGCTTCCACATGCAAATTTCACCATTTTCCAAAGTTGAAAGAAGAAGTCTTAAAACCAAGAAGAAGAGGAAGATCCCCAGCAGAATAAGATGAGTCATCGCCAATTGCCCCTGTAATGTGCTTTCTAAGGCACCACTTCCAGCTGTTACATCACATCTATTATCTAGTACCTCTATCACATTGCATATAGTATTTGTTGCATGCATCTACTACATTATCCATTTCATCCATTGCATCATACCATTTTATTGCCTGCATCCTTTCCATGTTAAGCTTAGTTTGGCATGTGCTCATACCTTTCTTGCATTAAAGCATGGTTCTGTGATAATGTGTACGTGCGTATTCTACAAGAATTATAGTCTGAGGGTGTCGGCACCTTTTCTGTGTTAGACGTGGTCTGTTTTGTGTCCATGCTTTTTCTAGGTAAGACGTAGTTCGGCCTGCACCCCCTATCCATTTTATCCATTGCATCGTACTTTATCTTGTTGCATTCATTATTTTCACGTAAATGCATTTAGGATCATTATCATCCTATTGCATTGTTATTTCCCAGTAGATCATTACCCAGCAAATCATTCCTCACCTATATCGTACCACCCAATCACATGTACTTTTTCTGTGAAAGGCATAGTTTTGCATGTGTTCGCACCCCTTTCATGTTAAAACATGGTTCTGTTATGTATAAACACCCATGCTACGCTGAGGCCAATATTGAGAATGTAAGCACTTAGCATGTGTTAGGCGTCATTTGGCTCATGCCCATTTCTTTTCTATATAAAACGTAGTTTGATTTACATTCCCACTCCTTAATGATATTTGTGTGGTGGGCACTACTTGTGGTTTCAATTGTTGCATTGCATTGTGTTATTTGCATCCTGCCCTTGAATTACGCTAGTTTGATTCCTTACAAAGGGATACGTAGGCAACCCTCTGGTTCAACTAACTGCATCTGCATTTTGTTTGTTTGCCCAAGTCTTACGGCCTCGTCAAATGGGTTGTCTTTGGGCTTTGACATTCACTCACCTTATTTCATGACTCCAAGCTCTGCCAAAGTGGGGCAACTGTAGACACTCCATTTTTTATCGCCTCTAAGACTTGTGCGCTCCATTGCAAACGCTCGATGATGAAATGTTATGCTGTGCAATCGTTCGAATCTTCAGCAAAAGGTTTTAGTTCTGAGCTTTAAAACCTAAACCTTACACCCCATTTTGACCAAAACCTTATTTTTTCTAGCCTAACCACTCAGAGAACAGCTGGCCAACAAATGGCCGACAGACCATTTTGATTGGGCCGGCCGTACATCCTCATGGTTAATCGGCGATGTTTAGCGAAAATAGATATTTTGCAACAGTCAGCTACTCCTATGCACAGGGTTTAGACCAGCTATCTCTTTTGAAGATATTTCTGACGTAAGAAGCTGAAACTCTATAAATACAACACCCCCCTTCATGGTTTGGAGTTAGAAAAAAATTGCCAAAAGCCTAAATGTGAGACCCCTAAATTTTGATTTATTATAATACAGCCCCTAGTTCTTCGTTTATTCGTAAATTTAACCATAGAATCGAAGACGCATCGCGAATGAACTCGTACAAACCTTAATCGGCTCCGATAGCTTAGTAATCATTTCTATACGCTAATATTAATTATTTAACTATGAGGCCCCTGACCTTTGCAATTTTATTTTGACCCTTACTTTTGAACTATTTCAATAAAGACCCTCGATTCCTTATTTGTTTTTAATTTTAGCTATAGAGTCGAAAACACGCGCCAACTGAAAACTCGCAAATCTTGATTGAATCCAAGAACTTAAGAACCATTTCTAAAACTCTAATAATAATTAAATTAATTTTCTAATTATATTTTTCACACAGAAACCCTAAGTTTCTGATTCTCAGTACAATTCGCAGTTTAATTCAAAACAAAAAAAAAACTTTAACTGAATTACATTCCCAAATTCTAAATAAATTATATACTACACTTAGTTAAATGTTCAAATCCATAATTTAAGGCTTTGGCCCTCATGTTTTTCTTGAACCACATTTTGACCCCAAACTAGTAACCATTATACACACATATACACACACATATATATACTTGTGTCTTTCTTAAATAAATAGTTTTTGTACACAAAATATCTTTATATATATAATTGTACACAAGAAAATCAACAAAAATCTCCCAAAATTCCTTGCACATGGCCAACCACCCTTGGAAAGAGAAATTGATACATCTTTTTCAAATATAATCCATGAAATCATGGAAAAGTGTTCTAGTAAACCCCAAAACATGGAACCATGCTTCCACCTAAGTTCAATCATAACCAAGGCCTAACTAGATCATGATTAATTGCATATTTAAAACCTCTAATCATTCACTATTCCATTAAGCCATTAAGTTTCAACTAAATCCAAAATATCCAATCCAATTCCAACCAATGGGCATTTTGGACCTTTTACACTGTCAGGACCCCATTCCGCCCCTAGTAGAATGGTGCCGTGATGGCCAGTAATCTGAGATTACCAAAGGCCAACTTACAAGATTCACACACAATCAGAGTATATATATAGGACTTACATGTGCGGAAGCAATAAATTTAAAATCTAAGTAGTCCATAAGGGCTGTGCATAGATCAAATGAAATGACAAACATCTCAACATAGTTTTACAACTTGAATACAAATAAAATGAAGTACATGTTACATCTTGACCAAAAGGCTTCTCGAGCCGACATATACAAAATACATGAAATACAAAGCTAAGAAGCATAGTCTTCAAGATGCTACAAAATACGAATCCAAAACATCTTGCAAAACACATCTAGGCATCACCGCCTTCTTGCTCGTCACCTACATATATATAGAGAGAGGGTGAGCTTGGATACTCAATGAATGATATTAGAAATAAAGGTTTGCATGACTAATATTCAAGATCTTTGTCAAACAATACATAGCATATCTTGTACAAAATCAAAGGATGAACCAAGCTCATCTATCAAGTCTTTTTCAAAACTTCAAGGGATGCTTACTAGCATCAAGATAATACAAGGGGTGACATTCCGGACAAACAAACCCACACGAAAAACCGTCAGTAGCAAAACAAAGGGTGCAGTTGCATTATAGTCCCCTAGCACTAAGGACTTTCAAAACAAGGGTACAGTTGCATTATAGTCCCCTGACACTAAGGACTTCCAAAATAAGGTTGCAGTTGCATTATAGTCCCTTGACACTAAGGACTTCCAAAACAAGGGTGCAGTTGCATTATAGTCCCCTGACACTAAGGACTTTCCCAAGAATGTCATCAAAACAAATATAATACTTGATACAAAACTATGGATAATCATTCATGCTTGATCAAATACTTTTACAAACGAAGCAAAGCTTTATCAAAACTTTATAACATAGCTTTATTAAAAATACCACTCACATAGCTCTTCGGGTGTGGGGATTACAAGCAAGGATCCAAGGCCTACAAGCACATAGTAAATCCCATTGAATGCACTTCAAGAAGTCAAGAAGAGATGCTCAAAGATGGATACGAAATGCATCCCTAGACAAGCTTTACATGTGTGCAAATGATCTCGGCACGTCTTTCAAAACTAAGTCAAAACAAAGCAGTCATGTGCTAGGAGTCAAACACTGTTTTTCATCTCGGAAAACATGTTGGGTACCAACCAGGTCTTGGCCAAGGTGTGGTCCCGACGACCACATTCAGGGAAATGAAGTCTGGGAAAAATCTGGGTTTTCCTTTGAAGAACATGAAGAATATGAACATAGAGAACATGAATGCTAAAATCATAGCTTCTTTATTCAAAATCTGAGATTTCGTAAGATGAGTTCGGAAACATAGACCTGGGTACCCATACTTGAAGATCTTATAAAAACAAACACAAAAGCATGGATCTTGATACAAACTTTCAGATCAAAACATGGTTTTATTTAAAGAACACAAGAACATCATTTTCTCTTTCTAAAATAAGCTTTAAAACAATGCATGGCTCACGAATCATGCTGGGTCATGCAATGTAATCGGTTCAACATAAGGAATAACAAGAGTAGATCAAGAATCTAACCTTAAGACACGGATCTAACGGTTCAAGGTGCGCAGATCAAGCTTGGAAATCTAGTTCTCTCTCTAAGAACTCCTTCATCTTCTTCCTAGTGCTTCTCTCTTTACCATGCAAAATATAACACACAATGATATGTTTTCTCCCACTGCCGGCTGACTTAACCCTCTGTTGGGGCACGTGGCAACGACTGGTTGGCCCTCCTCAAAAAGGTGACTGACTGACAAGATAAGAGCATGACAAAGTGTATACAACAAGCAAGGTGACAAGGGCACACTGGTAAGGCGAGGATCTCGGGTTATAACATCGGCTCCGGCAAAATGGGTCTCAATGATCTCGGCTAGGGAGGATAACATTGGACCTAGCTGTGCCACACCTTGGCCTAGATGTGTCATACCTCAGCCTAGGTCATACCAGTCCAGGAACAAGATCACTTAGGTGCAAGGATAGCATCTCGGCCTAGATAGTACACATCTCGGCCTTAGTGATGAACACCTCGGCCTAGATAATGACATCTCGACCAACATGCCAGGGTGAAGGTGGAGGTCAACCAAAGTGGTTCCAAGATGGTCCTAGGTGTAAAAGGTCCAAAGGTGTGACCTAGGCTTAAGATGACCTCGGCTTCACACACTAAGCAAAAGACAATCGTACAAACAATACTCAAGCCAAAACACATAGGTACAAAACAAGATGGGAACCTTACTTTAGACAAAACAAGTCAAAACCACAAGTGCAAGCTTAACAGAACAAAACATGCAGATGCACATGAACATGACTAAGACGAGGATGAGGATCACTACAGTCTACCCTCCTTAAAGAAGTTTGGTCCCCAAACTTAAGTTACCTTGCTCTGAAAACAACTCCGGGTAAAGAATTTTCATTTCTTCTTCCATTTCCCATGTAGCATCCTTGCCATAAGGCTCTTTCCATTCAATTTTCACCATCGGTATCGACTTGTTCCTCAACTGTTTCACTTGTCTATCAATAATTCTCATCGGCTTCTCCTCGTAGCCTAAATCTTCATTAACCACAATCCCGAAATAATCAATCACGTGTAGTGGGTCCCGAATATACTTCCTTAACATCGAAACATGAAATACATTGTGGACTTGGCTTAGTTCTGGCGGCAAAGCAAGTCTGTAAGCAACGGGGTTAACTTTCTCACGAATTTCAAACGGCCCAATGTAACGAGGTGCTAACTTACCTTTCCTCCTGAATCTTGAAACTCCTTTCATCGGCGAAACCTTTAGGAATACATGATCCCCAACTTCAAATTCTAACTCCCTTCTTCTCTAGTCGGCATAATTCTTCTGTCGACTTTGAGCAGTTTTGATCCTTTGTCGAATGAGCTTAATCTTCTCGATTGTAACTTGAACTAATTCGGGACCAATCAAAGCTTTATCTCCTACCTCGGCCCAACATATCGGTGATTTGCACTTCCTTCTATACAAAGCTTCATATAGCGCCATGCCAATGCTAGCTTGATAACTGTTATTGTAGGCGAATTCTACTAATGGCAAATGCACTTCCCAACTTCCCTTGAAATCCAATACACATAGTCTAAGCATATCTTCAAGTGTCTAAATTGTTCTCTCTGTTTGCCCATCGGTCTAGGGATGAAAAGCTGTGCTAAACCTCAACTCGGCTCCTAAGGCTCTTTGTAGACTCTGCCAAAATCTAGAAACAAACTTCGGATCTCGGTCTGAAACAATGGATATCGGCACTCCATAAAGTCTCACAATCTCGATCATATACAATGAAGCAAGTCGATCAGCATTAAATGTAGTCTTAACAGGCAAGAAGTGTGCTGACTTAGTTAATCTATCAACTACAACCCAAATCGAATCCATACCCTTCTGTGACCTCGGCAAACCAACTACAAAATCCATGGAGATGTGTTCCCATTTCCACTCTGGAATTGACAAAGGTTAAAGAAGTCTTGCTGGCCTCTGATGCTCAGCTTTCACTTGTTAGCAATATAGACACTGAGATACGAACTCGGCTATCTCTCTTTTCATATTCGGCCACCAAAAAGTTTGCTTCAGATCTTGGTACATCTTGGTATTTCCCGGGTGAATGGAAAATCTGGAACCATGAGCTTCCTGTAAAATTCTTCTTTTCAACTCGGGAACGTCGGCCACGCACAATCTTCCTTCGAACTTAAGTACTTGATTCTCAACGGTGTACCTTGACCTCGGCTTAATGACAAATTCCACAATCACCCTTTTCAGGAATTCATCCTCCATCTGCCTGGTCATCACTTCCTCAACAATAGTCAGCACCACTGAAATCATTGCTAAACATGCCAAAGTCCCAACTAATTTCCTGCTTAAAGCGTCGGCCACCGAGTTTGCTTTACCCGGATGGTACTGAATCTGTATATCGTAGTCTTTCAATAGTTCAAGCCATCTTCTCTGCCTCATGTTTAACTCCTTCTAAGTGAATAAGTACTTCAAACTCTTGTGATCTGTGAAAACTTGGCAAGAAGCTCCATACAAGTAATGACGCCAAATCTTCGAGGCAAATACTACGGCTGCTAATTCTAGGTCATGGGTGGGATAGTTCTTCTCATGGGGTTTAAATTGACGAGATGCATATGCTATGACTTTACCCCCTTGCATTAATACACAACCCAAACCCTTATGTGATGCATCACTATAAATCTGAAATTCCTCATTACCTGACGGTAGTACAAGAACTGGTGCGGTAACTAACCTCGTCTTGAGTTCCTGGAAAGCTGATTCTTTATCCTCGGTCCATTCGTATGTCACTCCCTTTTGAGTCAATTGTGTCAATGGTACTGCGATCTTCGAGAAGTCCTTCACAAATTTCCTATAATAACCTGCCAAACCCAGAAAATTATGAACCTCAGACACATTCGTCGGCCTCGGCCAATTCACAACGGCTTCAATTTTGCTAAGATCAACCGAAATACCTTCTTCGTTAATCACATGCCCCAAAAATGAAATGCTGGAAAGCCAAAACTCACACTTGCTAAGATTGGCATACAACTTCCTGTCCCTCAAAATCTGTAAAGCAAGCCTCAGGTGCTTCTCATGCTCAACTTCACTCTTGGAATAGATTAATATATCGTCGATGAAAACAACCACAAACTCGTCCAGGCAAGGCTTAAAAACTCTGTTCATCAAGTCCATGAATGCTGCAGGAGCATTAGTCACTCCAAAAGGCATCACCAAAAATTCGTAGTGGCCATACCTTGTCTGAAAAGCAGTCTTCTCAACATCGTCGGCTTTAACCTTGAGCTGATGGTAGCCCAACCTGAGATCAATTTTTGAAAAGACTCATGCCCCTTGTAATTGGTCAAGTAGATCATCAATCCTCGGCAATGGATACTTGTTCTTGACAGTCACCTTGTTCAGTTCTCGGTAATCAATACAAAGACGAAGTGTACCATTATTTTTCTTAACAAATAGAACTAATGCTCTGTAAGGTGAAGTGCTCGGCCTAATGAAGCCCTTATCTAACAATTCTTGTAATTGCAGCTTCAATTCCTTAAGCTCGACTGGGGCCATTCTATAGGGTGTTTTGGAGATGGGATGGGTTCCCAACATGACGTCAATAGTAAATTCTACTTCTCTATCGATTAAGTGGCCAGGCAAATCGTTTGGAAAGATGTCGGGGAATTCATTAACAATTGGGATGTCGGCAATTTCAACGTTTCCATTCAGATTACTTAGTACACTACACAAATAACCTTGACACCCCTTTTGGATTAACTTATAAGCTTTCATGGATGAGACCAAGTAAGGTGGGGGTACTACTCCCTTACCCCGAAATGTGACCTCGGCTTGGTTTGGAGGTTTCAATACGACACTTTTGGAAACACAATTAATGGATGCATGGTTTTCTACTAACTAATCCATTCCCAATATGACATCAAAATGAGTCATGTCCAACGGCATCAAATCAACTAATAATTCAACATTCTCAATCATAACAACACGTGCTCTATAAATGGATGTAACAGTTATAGTTCTTCTAGAAGAAGTAGACACAGATAACACATAATTAAGGGGTTCTAATTCCCTATTCAACTTCTCGGCAAACTTAGTAGATACAAATGAATGTGTAGAACCTGAATCAATCAATATGTATGCATCTTGAGAGCAAATTGGAAGGGTACCTGACACTACTGTCTCGGCATTCTGAGTGTCTCCTGGCACCAATGCAAAAACTCTGCCCTGTCTCATCTGTGCCCTCCCGACATTGTTTTTCTGTGCAGAGCCCGAAGTGTTCCCATTCTTCTTACCATCGTCAGCCTTTGTCTTCGAATAGTCCTTCACACGATGGCCTATCTCGCCACATTCAAAGCAAGCCCCTGACGCCCAATGACAGACCCCGAAATGTGGCTTCCCACAACTCGCACACGTCGGCTTAGCATCACCCTCCTGATTTGAGTTGCTGGAACTGCCCGTGTTCGCCTTCCTTTTGGCATTAAATGGTACTCGGTGATTCTCATAGTTCTGTCTCTTCCTCTAGCTCTTTCCTAAACTCTGGTATCGGTTCAAGTTAGCTTCTGCTAGGATGGCCTTGTCTAACACTCTGGCGTAAGTCGGCATGTTGAGCATATTAACTCGATCCTGTATCGGTCCACGTAGTCCACTTTCAAACTTCCTAGCCTTTCTATATTCATCATCGACCATATGAGGCGCGTATCTCGCCAACTCGGTAAAGGCACGGTCGTATTCTGCCACTGTCTTGTTGCCTTTTGTCAGAGTCTGGAACTCTGTGGTCTTGCGATCTCGGACACTGAGGGAAAAATGCTTGTTGTAAAACAACTCCAAAAATCTAGCCCAAGTCAACCCTGGGTTACCTTCTTGAATCATTATCCACCATCTTCGAGCGTCGTCGTCTAACATGAATGTTGCTAATGACACCTTCTGAGCGTCGGTGCTAGGAAATATCTCGAACAACTTCTCCATTTCCAAAATCCATGCTTCGGCTTTCATCGGCTCTATAACCCCTTGGAATCTCGGCGGTTTCATCTTCTTGAACTCTTTGATCAAGGTTATCGTGCCGTCCCTATATAAAGCTTCCATAGAGGCACTTGCGGCACTGAAGGAGGCGGAGGCGGAGGCGGAAGCGGAACTGCATGTCGGCCGTTTGTCCGCTCGGCCTGGGTGGAGGTAGTACTAGCATCCTGTGGCCTGGGCTGCCTCAACTCACGGACCCAACCTTCGACCAACCTTTCTAGTCTGTCAATTCTGTCCTCAAGATGATCTCGGCCAACCGGAGGTCTACCCCTTCTCATGATGCTAGGAGTATGCAAAATATGACTTTAAAACAAAATGAGCAAATAGACATGTATGCAAGTAACAAATAATTATGCCGAGATGATGCACATCTTATCAAGTAGCAAGCAATACGATGCAAATCCTAAGATCATTCTAAGGGAAATCCTATGTTCCTTAGGACTCAAAGTGTGTGTGAACTAAGTACTATAAGGAACCGGTGCTTTGATACCAATTTGTCATGACCCCATTCTGCCCCTAGTAGAATGGTGCCGTGATGGCTAGTAATCCAAGATTACCAAAAGCCAACTTACAAGATTCGCACACAATCAGAGTATACATATGGGACTTACATGTGCGGAAGCAATAAATTTAAAATCTAAGTAGTCCATAAGGGTTGTGCATAGATCAAATGAAATGACAAACATCTCAACATAGTTTTACAACTTGAATACAAATAAAATGAAGTACATGTTACATCTTGACCAAAAGGCTTCTCGAGCCGACATATACAAAATACATGAAATACAAAGCTAAGAAGCATAGTCTTCAAGATACTACAAAATACGAATCCAAAACATCTTGTAAAACACATCTAGGCGTCACCGTCTTCTTGCTCGTCACCTACATATATATAGAGAGAGGGTGAGCTTGGATACTCAGTGAATGATAATAGAAATAAAGGTTTGCATGGCTGATATTCAAGATCTTTGTCAAACAATACATAGCATATCTTGTACAAAATCAAAGGATGAACCAAGCTCATCTATCAAGTCTTTTTCAAAACTTCAAGGGATGCTTACTAGCATCAAGATAATACAAGGGGTGACATTCCGGACAAACAAACCCACGCGGAAACTGTTAGTGGCAAAACAAAGGGTGCAGTTGCATTATAGTCCCCCTGGCACTAAGGACTTTCAAAACAAGGGTGCAGTTGCATTATAGTCCCCTGACACTAAGGACTTCCAAAACAAGGTTGCAATTGCATTATAGTCCCCTGACACTAAGGACTTCCAAAACAAGGGTGCAGTTGCATTATAGTCCCCTGACACTAAGGACTTTGCCAAGAATGTCATCAAAACAAATATAATACTTGATACAAAACTAGAGATAATCATTCATGCTTGATCAAATACTTTTACAAACGAAGCAAAGCTTTATCAAAACTTTATAACATAGCTTTATTGAAAATACCACTTACATAGCTCTTCGGGTGTGGGGATTACAAGCAAGGATCCAAGGCCTACAAGCACATAGTAAATCCCATTGAATGCACTTCAAGAAGTCAAGAAGAGATGCTCAAAGATGGATACGAAATGCATCCCTAGACAAGCTTTACATGTGTGCAAATGATCTCGGCACTTCTTTCAAAACTAAGTCAATACAAGCAGTCATGTGCTGGGAGTCAAACACTGTTTTTCATTTCGGAAAACATGCTAGGTACTAACCAGGTCTTCGCCGAGGTCCCACACCTCTTGGCCGAGGTGTAGTCCCGACGACCATATTCACGGAAATGAAGTCTGGGAAAAATTTGGGTTTTCCTTTGAAGAACATGAAGAATATGAACATGGAGAACATGAATGCTAAAATCATAGCTTCTTCATTCAAAATCTGAGATTTCATGAGATGAGTTCGAAAACATAGGCCTGGTTACCCATACTTGAAGATCTTATGAAAACAAACACAAAAGCATGGATCTTGATACAAACTTTTGAATCAAAACATGGTTTTATTTCAAGAACACAAGAACATCATTTTCTCTTTCTAAAATAAGCTTTAAAATAATGCATGGCTCATGAATCATGCTAGATCATGCAATGTGATCGGTTTAACATAAGGAATAACAAGAGTAGATCAAGAATCTAACCTCAAGACACGGATCTAACGGTTCAAGGTGCGAAGATCAAGCTTGGAAATCTAGTTCTCTCCCTAAGAGCTCCTTCATCTTCTACCTAGAGCTTCTCTCTCTACCATGCAAAATATGACACACAATGATATGTTTTCTCCCACTGTCGGCTGACTTAACCCTCTGTTGGGGCACGTGGCAACGACTGGTTGGCTCTCCTAAAAAAGGTGGCAGACTGACAAGACAAGAGCATGACAAAGTGTATACAACAAGCAAAGTGACAATGGCACACTGGTAAGGCGTGGATCTCGGGTTATAACATCGGCTTCGGCAAAAGGGGTCTCAATGATCTCGGCTAGGGAGGATAACATTGGACCTAGCTGTGCCACACCTTGGCCTAGATGTGCCACACCTCGACCTAGGTCATACCAGTCCAGGAACAAGATCACTTAGGTACAAGGATAGCATCTCGGCCTAGATAGTACACATCTCGGCCTTAGTGATGAACACCTCGGCCTAGATAATGACATCTCGACCAACATACCAGGGTGAAGGTGGAGGTCAACCAAAGTGGTTCCAAGATGGTCCTAGGTGTAAAAGGTCCAAAGGCGTGACCTAGGCTTAAGATGACCTCAGCTTCACACACTAAGCAAGGGACAATCGTACAAACAATACTCAAGCCAAAACACATAGGTACAAAACAAGACGGGAACCTTACTTTAGGAAAAACAAGTCAAAACCACAAGTGCAAGCTTAACAGAACAAAACGTGCAGATGCACATGAACATGACTAAGACGAGGATGAGGGTCATTACATACACCAATTTTATTATAAAAAAAAGCCCCTCCCTTACCCTTTTGCACACAAGAATATACACACAAACACCCATTCGGTTGAGAGGGAGAGAAGGGAAGAGAGTGAGCTTGGTGGAAGAAATGAAAGAAAGAGAAGGTCATGCTAGTTAAACAGCCTCAAGTAAGCCACAACACAACTCTCTTTTTTTTTTCCTTTTTCAAATACATATTATTAGAGGTTTAATATAATATTTTTAGATGTGTTGTAACTGTGTTCATGTGTTCAAAGTTGATGAATTTCACTTTGATCCTTCTTCTATTCATATTTTCAATTAATAGATGCAAAACTACATTTTTCTTCCCATATCTCACATTTTTTTTAAAGGCATACGACCACTATAAAAATCTGAGTTATTGATACATTATTTAGTATATTTTCATCACAAAAGAAGTGGAAAATTTCCCTTAAATGGCCTATTTTCTCACCAATCTTCTTATTTTGAGTATTGTGCATGAAAAATCTATTTTACAACCAACTTTCAACAATTCTAGAAACATGTAGAAAAATCTTCTGGACCTCAGTTTTGTGTCAACATCTTACTTAAGGAGTTATCTTTCAAGGAAAATTGGTTTCATTGAAAAAAAGTGAGCGGTTTGTAAGAAAATCCGATTTTTGTTACAGTCGACGAATCTGGACAGCGCTGGAGTGTTTCTTAAATAACTAAAAATCTAGATAAGCTATTCCATTACCAAAACATGTTCTGAAAACTAGATTAAATTCTCTATGAACCATAGGAAGGCTGAGTTTAGGAAAAATTTGAAATAGCCCTTTTGATTTTAATCTTTAAGTAGTACTAAATCTGGAAATTTTGTTTAACATTGTTATTTTATGCTCTTGTGTTCATGAATATGCTTATTAATATATGATCATGTCTTAGTATGATATTACATATGTCATGGGTGTATACCTTTTATTTTATTCCTTCGATGATGCTTACATCCATGCAAATTTATTCCTTTGTTACTTGCTTGTGCTAACTAACTTAAAACATAATCTCAACGGAAAACTTAATGGGGTGGCTAATGGGGTTTCAATCACATAAGTACTGTTATGAGATAAAGTTATGCTCAAATTGAATTGATTAGCGAGACGTGTTCCCCTTGAAAGTAAAGTCTTGTGCAAGCTGTTGTTTCGGAACCCTTGAATGGAGTGGTTGTCTTCGGACCCTAGGTATTTTGGTATAAGGAGGGATTCGGGCAAGGCCCATTATTACCGTCTCTTTTGAGGCCCTGCAGTTGGCACTACATAGTAGATAACCGTTGGTAGGCATCCAAGGTAAATTCTGCAACAAAGCAGCAAAATAGGGGGCATACCAAATAATCTGCGTTTGAGTCTTGTGGTTGGGAGGACGAAGTCTCTTTGGGGGATTTCTAGTTTACTAACAACTAACCTTGTAACCTTTATTATTTTCTTGAATATCATGTTTCTTTCTCCATTATTGTAATTGCCATTGTGTATTAAATTGGAAAAAAAGGATGGGGTGTGTGTGCATTTATTAGACATTCAAAACTCATGGTGTTTCATACCAGGAATTGAAGAAACATACAAGGTCGACAAAAAGCCAGAGACATTTGAAGACTTATGTTTGCCTTAGAGAAAATTAGAAGCCATTTCGCTTATGAGTTTGTTCGTACTTTTTGGAATGTAATAGTAATGGAACTTATTTTGAAATTTAAGTTTTGAAACACTGTAATTATTATTTGCTTATATATCTTTATAATCCTATGAGTATCTTCGAGTTACTTATGAGACCTTGCATTAATACCTCTTAAGATCTGTCAAAAAGATAGCTTGCTATCTAAAGTGGTTGGACTTAGAAGGGAGGCTATATTGACTCATTCGACCTTCTTGGGATCTTACCTGGCTATTGACTAAAGGACTCTTTAGTGATGCTACCTCAACCCTCAGAGTGGAAATTGGGGCATCACACTAAAGCTTGTCAAACACACTTCTCTACCCTCTATCTTGAATATAGATACACAATAGATACACCATATAAGCTTAAACTTGAAGCTTTTTGTTGAGATTTTGAACACAATTTCATATACTTGAGAGTGTTTAGAGTGAAGTTTGTTAACTAAAAAAATCTTCCTCTCTTTCAATAGGTGAACTTTGAACCTTTTTTTCATTACCTTTTCTCTATCTTTTTCTTGTCTTTACATACTAATTTCAGAGTTATTTTAAGCTTAAAATGTGATCAAAACTTTATTAAAAGTGGGAGAGCTAGCCACCCTTTCATTGGCTAGCTCACTAGTTGTGCACCCTTTGTTTTCTTTTACTTTTTTTTTTCACTTTGTTTTCATTTCATTTGGTTAAATTTCAGCACTTTTAGCACTGTTTTAGATTGGTTTTGTGTAATATGAATTGAATATAGGCTTATGAAAAGGTCATCGTCCTCTCCGCTGCATGTGCTCTTACTTCCTATGTTTTGAATATCATATTTGTATTATTGTAAGTCCTCTTGGATTTGGTTTGTTTAGGATATAGCAGTCAATCCATTTGAGTTGATCGTTTTTACTTTGTTATATCTTTCCTTATGTATCTTGGAACCTTGTGGTCATAGGAGGATCAGAGCTTTGGCTTAGCCACCCCGCCACAAGTTTGCTTAACTAGCGATAAATTTCTTACTTTCATATTATTGTTGTCCACATTGAAACTAGGTAATAGCTTCTGTACTCAAAATATTGAAAAAAACTCTCTTATCGATCCTTTTCGAAACATGGAAATGGATGTCTTATCATTGTTCCATGAATAAAAGAGGAGTTGTCAACAACTTTGATGAGTTGTGTGTTTAAGCTTTGATAGATAGCTTGTTTCTTGATTTTTTTTTTTTTCCCCTTACTTGCTTTGTTGCTCCTAGAGACCTTTTTATCAAAAAGTGTTGAAAACTCTCTCCTAGTTCCATCTTGAAGCATGAAAATGGATGTGTTATCCTTATTCCATGAGTAGAGAGAGAAGTTGACAACAATTTTTGAGTTGTTGTTATTTTTCATTTTAGTTGCTCTATAATCATCACATATTATCTTGTGATGTTTCATGATTTGTGAAGCATGTCTATCTCTTCCTTGAATAAATTCATGATAGGAAGGAGGTAAAGAGAATGGCCCATTTTTTGTATTTAGCTAAGTCTTCTCCTATTGTTTTTGAGATCGTCACGCAACAAACTTGCGATGGTTGATGATTTGGGAAGTAAACATATTCTATGAGAACCCGAATATGTAAATAAAATAAATAATTAAATAATAATTATCTTACAAACCTCAAATATTTTACTTGTGAATCATAAGGTGCAAATTAAATATTACTGAACAATCTTTTAATTAATTTTAAACCTAAAATAAATTTATGGTGAAAGTCTTTAATTTAGAATTGCAAGATTTATTATTAAAAACAAAATAGAGAAGAGGATGTGACTTGAACTCTAGACCACAAATTTGATAAATAAGACTCTTACCATTTGAGTTGCATACAACATATATACACATTTTGTATATTATTTATTTATTTGACCTATACACACTTTGGGTGTGCCCCACCACTAGTATAAAATAAAATAAACACAAACCCAACCCTCTTATTTGTTCACCACAAGTTAGCAGCAATCGTAAGGGAGAAAAAGGGAAAGAGAGAGAGAGAGAGAGAGAGATAAGAGAGATTGGAGAGAAACTTTCAGCAACATTGGTGATCAACAACTCTAAGGTATTGTCCTATTTTATTATATTTATATATTGTGATGGTTCATGTGTGTAATCTGCTTGTTGTTGGGAAGGAATAAGAGAAACATGTGTGTTGTTTGGGTGCCAAGTCAGTGGTTGGTGATGAGAAATAATTGATGTAATTGTTAATCCAAAAATTTTGTACACAAACACAAACTTTAAAAATTAAGAAACCTTATCAAACGGATGATTTTTTAATTGAAATTTTTACAGTAGATTAATTACATATTGAACATAACATAATTTTTGGGAGTCAAAATCTATGTAAACTGATGTATTCAAATCTGTCCAGAAAACTAGTATAAAACAGTAACTTCAGAAGTGTCGTTCTCTTTGGGTATAAATCCAAAAATTATCAAATCAGCATCATTAGAACCGGTTACGAGTCTTGTTTCTTACATGGCCTTGCATTAATTGCTCATGTATACTAAAAGAACCATTAATTTCTTTAAAGTGCTACAGAAAACAACCTGTTTGTATATAATTAATTGTAAATAATTATTTTGATAAGAAAATCGAGTAAAACCAATGGGGTTTGAAACTTAGGATATATTAGTTGTTATCTGGGGGGTTTTGGAAGCATGGAGTGGGTTTTTAATTTTCAAAGTTAGCGATTGGATTGGGAAAACTTGTTTAAAATTCTTTTTTTACTTAAGGTTACTTTTAATTAAGTTTCGATCTAAACCCATGTCTTGGGTAATTTTAGACCTTGAAGAACATGAACTTAGGTAATATTTAAAAATAACAATGAGTTGGGTTGAACTCTGTTAGTGTGCTTTAGTTTGGGGTTACTTAGTTTATTATTCCTTTTAGTATGTTTGAATTAGTAACGACATGTAGTTTTAATAATTTGTTGAGGGCAGTAGTTGGACTTTCATACTTTATTCAAGGATTATATTATATCGTGTTCAGGTGAATAGTTGCATGCTACATATTTTTATAAATGTTCCCTTACTTTGAACTGTTGGAAAATTAAATTGTTGTTTCAGGACTAAATTGCTTTGATAAATTATTATATTATTAATGGAATTAAATTAATTCTGAAATATGTGCAAACTTGGCATACTGTAAACTATTTGTTATGGTCTCATGTTTATAATGGTGAATTATTCCATTGTGTGTGGTGACTTTGGCCACTAGGGAACAAATCCGAGTTGGGCTGTAATGACTCTAGTGCTCAATGATTGTAAGAAAAAGACCTGGGCTAGGCTAGGTGACCTTCAATATGATCGTCTTAGAGAAAAGGCCTCAGTTGCCACCACGAGGATCACTCTTGGTTCGATATTGGATCCAACGAGCTTATTGTCTTGAGAACTGTGTAGTGTGTTACTTGTCACGACCCAACCCCCGGGACTTAGGCCTGGAATCGCAACTTACTAATTAACTCTAATCTTAACAAATTAAATGGTGTAGGCGGAGGTAGAATGGTGGAAGGAAAATAATGAAACAAAAAATTAACTTCATTTTACTATTTTGATAAAAGAAAATACATTTATAGTGCTTTTATTATTTTATTATGCAGTGACTGGCCATCAGTAAAAACAAATAAAAGGAAGAAAAGAAAAGAAAAACAAAATAACAAATCAGCATCAAATTCTTGTACGGGTTCCACTACACGAGATTATGGGTCTTCCTTACATCTCATTACTTGAAAGGGTAACAGCTATAAGCACACAACAGAGTAAGAAATATTATGCAAAAAGTATAGAGGACACAAAATAACCATGGATAGATAGTCAAGCAAAAACAATAACATAACTTAATTTGAAGAAACAAATGATTTAAAGTGGCAGAAATTGAAATACAAAAATTATGTAAATAAATAACCATAACCACGGTACAAAACAGAACATAACAAAACAGAGGTCACAAGAGTGACAATCAGAACAGAGATTAATGGATCCATGACAAACAGAGGACCACAAAGTGGCCAAACAAAAGCCAATGGTTATTTAAGTCCCCCAAGGCATAGGACTCTCGTGGTAGTACTTACAGAAAATAATTGTTTACAAAATCATTGTCAAATAATTTCTAAAATTTAAATAAACATATCCATGGGTTTCAATTTAAGTAAATAGAGTTCAGAAAATAATTAACGTAATTAAAATATAAATATAAGTTATAAAACATAACTTGTATAAAATGAATTATGGTAACTCAAAACATACGTAAAATATATTATGGTAACTCAAGATATAATATAACTCACCTTTATACTAATCTCTTACTCTTACTCTTCCGTTCACTGAAACTCCCTCCTATTACTAACTGATCACATACCGTTTTGCTCCCTCCAACTTACTCCCAACACTCCTATTTATAGGAAATTTCTTTGCCTCTCAAGGAACCACGTAGCATCACCACGTGGCCTTGACCATGCTTATCTGTAAGGATAAGCTTCTGCTTGATCATTATCCTTTTTTTTTCTTCTTTTTTTTCTTTTTTATACGAACTTATCTACAACAATTATTAATCTTAGTTAACAGAATAATTGTACAATAACTCCTAATTACACTTTATCGCATACCATCAAAAAATTAATTATTTTCTTTTACTATTACTACCATTCTTATTATTATTACGATTATTATTATTTTTTTGTTATTATTGTCGTGATTGGTTGTGGTATTGATTAAATATTTAAAATGTCACATTTCTCCCATCCTAAATAAAAGTTTGTCCTCAAACTTGACGTATCTTGGTTTTCGAAGATGTATGGGTATTTGATCTGCATTTGACTTTCCATTTCCCATGTAGCTTCTTCAACTTGAAGATTTCTCCACAAAACTTTTACAAGAGGTATAGTCTTGTTTCGTAGAACCTGATTATGACGGTCAAAAATTTGCACTAGTTGTTCTTCATATAAGAGATCTTCTTGAACTGTTAGGTCCTCATAATCCACAACATGCTCTGGATCTCGAAGATATCGTCGAAGCATTGAAACATGAAACGCATTGTGAACATTGGACAATTCAGGTGGTAGTGCAAGTCGATATGCCACAAGACCAATTCTTTCATCTTGAATGGCCCGATATAACATGGGTTTAACTTGCCTCGCTTTCCAAATCGAATAACCCCTCTTGTTGGTGAGATCTTTAGGAACATATGATCTTCTACTTGGAATTCCAGTTCCCGTCTTCGTATATCTATATAGCTTTTCTGGCAACTCTGAACAGTACGAATTCGCTGTTGGGTGAGTTAGATTTTGCCACTTGTCATTTGCACGATCTTGGGACCTAATAGTTTCCCGTCTCCAACTTCTGTCCAACACAGAGGTGATCGACATCTCCTTCCATACAAGGCTTCGTACGGTGCCATTCCAATGCTTGCTTGGTAGCTGTTGTTATAGGCGAATTCCACAAGAGGTAGGTGCTCATCCCAATTACCTTTGAGGTCCAACACGCATACACGTAACATGTCTTCCAAAGTCTAGATTGTTCTTTCGAATTGCCCATCAGTTTGCGTGTGATAAGCAGTGCTAAACTTCAGTGTGGTTCCCAGAGCCTCTTGCAATTTGTTCTAGAAATGAGACACGAAACGGGGGTCTCGGTCAGACACAATTGACACTGGGATGCCATGCAAATGAATGATTTCCTTGATGTATAAAGTGGCGAAATTTGTAAGGGAGTACATGATTTTGATTGGTAAAAAATGCATTGACTTCGTCAATCAATCTACTATAACCCATATTGCATCATTCTTCGAGACTGACTGTGGCAGCCCGACCACGAAGTCTATAGTAATGTGTTCCCATTTCCACTCAAGTATAGGAAGTGGTTGTAGCATTCCTACAGGTCTCTGATGTTCTGCTTTAACCTATTAACAATGCAGGCATTTAGAGATGTGGCTTACTATGTCTCTTTTCATTCCTATCCACCAGTAGTGTTCATTCAAATCATGATACATCTTCGTATTGCTAGGGTGGACCACAAATCTCGAGCTATGAGTTTCTACCAATATCTTCTTCTTGAGTTCTAGAATGTTGAGTACGCAAATTTGATTTTAAAATTTTAGCATCCCACTGCTGAAGTCAGGATCAGGCGTACTCCTTTGCTCTTCGTACTTTTTCGTCAAAAGTTTATCTTCACATTGGCATGCTTTGATTTCTTCAATCAACGTGAGTTCCATGATTGTTTTGGCGAACAGTCCATTGATCTTGCGGGAAACGAGAGTGCATGCCAAACTTCTAGTCGTCTTTAGGCTCAGTGCGTCTGCTACCACGTTAGCTTTGCCGGGATAGTGATGGATCTCTATATCATAGTCTTTCATAAATTCTAGCCACTATCGTTGCCTCATGTTCAATTCCTTCTGTGTAAACAGATATTTAAAACTCTTATGATCAGTGTAAATCTCGCAGGTTGCCCCATAGAGGTAATGGCGCTAGATCTTGAGGGCGAAAATCACTGCAGCTAATTCTCGATCATGGGTTGGGTAATTTCTCTCGTGAGTCTTTAGTTGGCATGATGCATAAGCAATGACTTTTCCATTTTTCATAAGAACGCACCCCAAACCATTATATGAGGTATCGCTATAAATTACAAACCCATCTACTCATATAGGGAGTTGCTAGTATAGGAGCCGACACAAGTCTGCTTTTTAACTCTTGAAAGCAACGTTCTTGTTTGTCTGTCCATTTAAAGGATATGTTCTTCTGAGTTAGTTGAGTTAAAAGTGATGCTATCTTCGAGAAATCTTGAACGAAACGTCGGTAATAGCCAGCTAGACCTAAAAAACTTCGTATTTCTGACACATTAATAGGTCGTGGCTAGTCCACAATTGCTGTAACTTTTTAGGGGTCAACCGAGATGCCATTTTTGTTAATGACGTGACCGAGTAAGTGTACACTAGTGATCTAATTCGCATTTTTTTAACTTGGCATAAAGTTTGTGATCACGTAGTGTTTGTAGAACCGTTCGCAAGTGTTGCTCATGGTCTTCTGATGACTTGGAGTATATGAGAATGTCATTACTGAAGACAATAACAAACTCGTCAAGATAGGGTTTAAACACTCGGTTCATGAGATCCATGAAGGCTATTGGAGCATTTGTGACGCCAAATGGCATGATAAGAAATTAGTAGTGCCCGTAACGGGTTCTGAAGGCAGTCTTTTCGATGCTTTCTGTTTTGACTTTTAGTTTATGGTAGCCAGAATGCAAGTTGATTTTTGAGAATACTCGGGCGCCTTGAAGTTAATTGAACAAGTCATCGATTCATGGCAGAGGGTACCGATTCTTGATGGTGACTTTGTTTAGCTCCCGGTAGTCAATACATACCTCATCGTGCCATCCTTTTTCTTTACGAATAATATTGGAGCTCTCCAGGGTGAGGTACTAGGTCGAACGAAGCCTTTGTCCAGTAGTTCTTGGAGTTGAGTCTTCAGCTTCTTTAATTCTATCATCGATATACAATAAGGAGCTTTTGATATCGATTGTGTGCCAGGTTGAGTTTCAATGGTGAATTCGATTTCCCAGTCAATCGGGGTACCAGGTAGATCTTCATGAAAGACATCCGGGAATTCTCAAACCACGAGGATTGCATCAATGGTGGGGGCCTCTTTTTGTGTATCAATCACATAATAAATATAACTACAACAACCCTTTCTTAGAAGTCATTGGACTGTCATGGAGGATATGACACATGGAGGGATGGAAACTCCAATCCCATCAAATACAAGCTCAAGTTGGTTTGGTAATCGGAGGGAGACCTTTTGGTTTTGCAATCAATAGAGACTTGGTTTGCAGTCAGCCAATCCATTCTGAGAATGATATCAAAGTGACCAATATGGAGGGGAATCAAGTCTACGTATAAGGTTTTGCCTTTTGGGGATATAGCACAAGATTTGTACACATTAGTACTAAGAGCAAAATTACCAGAAAAGAAAGACACAAACAATAGATATCCTAAGGGTTCGGGTGTTGATGCCAACTTGGCAGCAAAGTATGGTGCAACAAAAGAATGAGTTAACCCAAAGTCAATGAGAAAATAAGCTAAATGACCACAGACATAAAGTGTACCTGACACAACGTTTTCGATAACTTTCGGTTTTATAGGTACTAAGGCAAAAGCCCTTCCTTAGCGTTTTTGGTCCTTCCTCCCTTCTCCAAGTCCTGCGGGTTTTCTGACTGGTCTAGAGGGGCTGACTGGAGAATTGGTCAGCTTTGGACAATCCCTCAGCAAGTGGCCAACTTAATCGCATTTAAAGCATGCTCCCATGTCTCAATATCATTGTCCCCAATGAGCCCTTCCACAAGTAGGGCAAGTTAGTATGGTGCTACCTCTGGGGTTAGTAGAACCTTGATTTCCTGAACTGGTTGTGCCCATATTTACGCTTTTGAGAGGTGCAACCTCAAATCTTCTGTTGTCTTTTTTCTAAAATTGTTTCTTTTGGCATGGTTCCTTGGAGCGTGAGGCTTTAATCCTTTTTTCTGCAATGTACGCTCGGTCTACCACTTCCGCATAGGTTGGTAGTTTCAAAACCTCAAGCCTATCTTTGATTTCAGCATCCAATCCTACTTCGAATTTCCTTGCTTGTCGAGCTTCGGTAGGGATGACATATGTCGCAAATCGAGCGAGTTATGTGAACTTGCTCTCATATTCGGCCACCGTCATGGTTCCTTACTTGAGATGTATGAATTCTGACACTTTTTGTTCCCACAGTGAATCTAGGAAGTATTATAAAATACTTCCAAGAATCTTGTCCAAGTCATGATTTCTTCTTTCTCCAGGGTGAGAAGCCACCATTCCTGCGCATTGTCTTTAAAAGTGAAAGTAGCAAAAGTAACATTTTGTCTTTTGGTGCAAGGTATGGTGCGAAAAATCTTTTCTATGTCTTTAACCCAAGCATCTGCTACCATTGGGTCTGGACCGCCGATAAATATGGTGGGTTTCAGATCTTGGAATTGTTTTATGGTAACCGACTCTTCTCGCCATTTTGGCATCCCATTGTTGATGTTGGTCTGCAAGGCTTGCAAAAGGCTAGTAACCTCTCTTTCCATGATTCTTTCCATCAATTCAGTGTCACTGACTGATGACTCGCTTCCGTTACCATTATTGGTCATTCTACAAAGTAATAAACAAGGGATTACACTCATAACACAAAATATATATATATATATATCTAAAATACTAATTTTACTATTTTTGCAATTACATCCTTGTTCCAAAAATCAAAAATTGTGTTAGTGTCTCATCCCTGTGATACAAAAACAAAAGAGGGATCAAAACTCATCATGGTCAGCTTACAAAAAAAAAAATTCCCCTTACAACATCTAGAGTGGTGGGTCAAACAACCACGGGAAGTAATGTTGCATAAAAAGCTCAAATTTCTATCCTAACTGTACCACATCAAAACATATCCACGCTGCCTGAACTATGTAAATGGAGACGGACTGTATGTAGCCCCAAAACGCTCGATTAACAATTCATCCAGGTTGCTTAATATATGATAGGTCATTATGAAAATCAACATTTTGAATATTAATAATTTCTAACGGGTTAGGGACATTGGTGAAGATGTAGTCCTCGAGGTACACATTTCCCCTTCTTGCAATAAAATTTGGGGGCAAAGGGCCAATGATGTATTGCGGGCAGTCATATCCTGGGGCAAAGCCAAGGACACAGGTGGGTCCGAGAAATTGTCCACGCATGTAGGCATGGCTCTGCCTCTACAATAAGTATAGTACATCAGCAGGATCGGTCTGTATATATATTGGCCAATCCATCAATTAGGCAAGGCCTAGATGCAATCTCCTAACTATATCCTCCAAGTCTCCCCATCCTTCCGATGAGCCGGGGGCGGGGTGCTCCGCTAAAATATCCTCCAAATTGATAGCCTCAAGTTCCTCCCAAAATGCCTCATCAAGGTTCAATTCGGACATTCCTAAATCACCAGAATTAGTCATAGTACAAACGTGAGATTTTACATAAAAAGACAAACGTTGTTGTAAATATTTATTTTTTAGTTTATTATTTATTTATTCATTCATTTTTTTTTTTTTGGACCACTGCTCTAATACCACCTTTGTCACGACCCAACTTCAGGGACTTAGGGCTGGAATCGCAACTTACTAATTAACTCTAATCTTAACAAATTAAATGGCGCAAACGGAGGTAAAATGGTGGAAGGAAAATAATGCAATAGAAAATTAACTTCATTTTACTATTTCGATAAAAGAAAATACATTTATAGGGCTTTTATTATTTTATTATGCAGTGACTGGCCATTGGTAAAAACAAATAAAAGGAAGAAAAGAAAAGAAAAACAAAATAACAGATCAACATCAAATTCTTATGCGGGTTCCACTACACGAGGTTACGAATCTTCCTTACATCTCATCACCTGAAAGGATAACAGCTATAAGCACACAGCAGAGTGAGAAATATTATGCCAAGAGTATAAGGGACACAAAATAACCATGGATAGATAGTCAAGCTAAAACAGTAACAGAACTTAATTTGAAGAAACAAATGATTTAAAGTGGCAGAAACTGAAATACAAAAATTATGTAAATAAATAACCATAACCACGGTACAGAACAGAACAGAACAGAGGTCACAGAGATGACAATCAAAACAGAGATCAATCAATCTATGACAAACAAAGGACCACAAAGTGGCCAAACAAAAGCCAATGGTCATTTAAGTCCCCCAAGGCATAGGACTCTCGTGGTAGTACTTACAGAAAATAATTGTTTACAAAATCATTGTCAAATAATTTCTAAAATTTAAACAAACATATCCATGGGTTTCAATTTAAGTAAATGGAGTTTAGAAAATAATTAACGTAATTGAAATATAAATATAAGTTATAAAACATAACTTGTATAAAATGAATTATAGTAACTCAAAACATACGTAAAATATATTATGGTAACTCAAGATATAATGTAACTCACCTTTATACTAATCCTTACTGTTACTCCTTCGTTCACTGAAACTCCCTCCTATTTCTAACTGATCACACACCGTTTTGCTCCTCCAACTTACTCCCAACACTCTTATTTATAGGCAATTTCTTTGCCTCTCAAGGAACCATGTGGCCTTGGCCATGCTTATCCGTAAGGATAAGCTTCTGTTTGATCCTTATCTTTTTTTTTCCATTTTTTTTTTATACAAACTTATCTACAACAATTATTAATCTTAGTTAATAGAATAATTGTACAATAACTCCTAATTACACTTTATCACATACCATCATAAAATTAATTATTTTCTTTTACTATTACTATTATTATTATTATTATTATTATTATTATTGTCGCGATTGGTTGTGGTATTGACTAAATATTTAGGGAGTCACATTACTAGTTATTCTTGGTACCTAGAAAATTATTGATGATCATGTTGTAATATGTTTTAAATAGAGAATGTCATTTGTTATGTTCTTGAGAGACATGAGTATTTTTAACCGTTGAACTGTGGAACCTTCTTTTTGAAATAGATTATCTTCATCAAAACTGTACGCCAATCTAGTTTCTGTGATATATATCTTATTTTGGAGTTGAACATTGTTTTCAAAACTGTATTTACTATCCATGTTGTTACTCACTGAGCTATTAGCTAACTTAGTTTTTTTTATCATTTCTAGGTGATAGAAGAACTTAGAGTGGACTTATGGTGTAGTAAGGACTCAATTGCATGAACCTCTAGGACATTCATTATTTTGTTTTAGCTTGTTATGTCAGTTTTATGCATACATTGTGGTTGGGTTTTATTTAGAATTATTTTATTTTATGGGCAGTTTGTGTTCCATTTAGTATATATTTTTAGAAGTTGGTTATGGCTGGTTTTACCATTTATATTTGTGACATGTCACTAAATTGGATTTCGATTTATTTATTTATGGACTATTGTTACATTTATTCTTTGTGATATTGGGTTCATGTTTTGGCTAACGTGTACCTTGGGCTAAGTCCCTGTGGGCCACGGCCGGTTATGCCTGGATTAGGGGTGTGACATATTTCCTCCTTGAAAATCTTCATAACAGGAGGAAGTAAGAAGGATGAACATTTTTTAGAAACACTCTGTCTTGCTCTGTTCTAATTTTGTTGCAACAAGGTTTTTCTCAGAAACAGTGGCTGGTAGGCCATTTTTCAGTACGGCCGACCATCTGATCAGGGCAGCTGACCAAGCATGTTGTACAACAGTGGTAATTTTCTAGCAAAACAAAGCAGATCTTGAGGCCAAAATAGAACTATTTTCTGACTACGAACAGGGCAACTTCTGGCAGCAAACAGAGAAGTTTCCAAAGGATGTTCTTGCTTGCGCACATGCAATTCCTTGCCTCCCATTCAAGTCCTTTAGATTAGTAGCTTTGAGATTTGTATTTTATAATAATTAGTTTATTAATTACTTCATTCATTTGTGTTTATTAGGACATTCAGACTCACTTGTGCGATGGGTAAATTTGTAGTATTTGTATATCTTTCAACCCCCATTTCTTTCTCTTTTTTATTTACATGCTTACCGTGGTTGTATATAGCATCATGTGTTTCTTATATCATTCCCATGCTTTGTATCTATTTGTGCATACATTAAAATTTGGCTCATCATGCATAATGCTCTTACCAATTCCTAAATGATTATGTGCGCTACCTCATGCTTTGACTTGCTTCACATGTCATGTTACTAGCCAAATTTATTAGTTACATTTTGTATGCGTCGCATTAGCCACTTGTATATTAGGATCATGCATTTTTCTAATTATCTTTTTTTCTTCGGCTTGCCTCGTTTGAGTTCTAGGTGAGCATTTTTGCTTTATCATATTAGATGTGTGTTTATGTTGCCATGTCAAGCATACTACCATGAGGCTACGTGCTTGTTTGAAATATCTCTTTGAATGCTTGTGGATGAAGGCTATTTCATTTAAGTTGGAATGACTTTGATTATTGTATATATGAGCTCGCTTTTTCTTTCAGTAGCACATATTCAAAACTCTTTTCAAGAAAGCATGAAATCAAAGCATTCCAAAGTAAGTGATGTTGTCTATACTTGTTTGCTTCACATAGTAATGTTAGTATATTAAAAATCAAAACATGAGCATATAATGTTCATAAAATTCACATCATAATTTAGTAGAGACCGATCTTTGATTAGGTGAGTGGGATGCTCAATTCATGACCTTTCCCTCTCATATCTAAGTACCCGAACCAAGACACTTTGGTTATGACAGACAAGTGGCCTTTGGCATGAGTCACGGGTTTCTTAAATTTCCTAAAAATATTTAGGTGGCAATTATGAAATCTAGCAATATAGTCCATTTTTGTCATCTTTGATAATTAATGGATTTTCTAAGATTTGTCAAATTTGGACTCTTATTCATTTTTTCTGTTTTACATTACACTTGTGAAACCAGATTCAAAACCACAGGAGTCCGAACTATAGGGCGATCGCATTGAGGAGACTAAACCCTTCCAAGGAGCGCGAAAAACTAGCTACAGAGATGTATAACGGTTCCGATTTAGACCTGACCCATTTCATGCTCTTACATCCAGGATTTCGTGTCTTTAATTATTGTTCATACTCTTTTGATGTTGTTGGTGGTTGGGTTAAGTGTTGGTCGTGTTTGAAACAGGTTGATAGTTAGTTTTTCAAAAGAGTTGTTGTCCAATTTTTTACTTGTTCACTCGAACAGTGTTTTGGTCACTCAAGTAGTCTTTGAGATATCTTAGTATTTTTACAAATCTGCAAAACTTTTGGAAGTGGGATATCTTTGCTCGAACAGTGTTTCTTGCGCTCGAGCACTCTTTTGCAGGTTTGAACTTCTGTGAGGGGGTCATTGTGCTGTTGAGCGGTGTTCTTAGTAGTTCAAGCGGTGTCACTTATTGTGTCTAACGCTCGAGCAATGTTTTGGTCGCTCGAGCAGTCTGTACATATATCAGTTCACGAAAAGGGATTTTTGAATCACTTTTTCATTTCCTCTCTCTCTCTCTCTAAAACCTTACAAACCCTAATTTCTTCACTCTCTCTCTCTAGTTCTTACTTAAAATCTCAAATACTTCATCATCCATTGATTTCTCCATAATTGCTCCTTGGAGAAAAATGTAAAACTCGTCGAAAACTTCATTCTAATTGGAGAGGATCTTATTTTCAGCTCCATCAAAGTTTCACTCTTGCTCTCTTCCTCTACTTCTAAGGTAGAGATTTCTTCAACTTTTGATATGATTTTTACCTTAATTATTTTCTCATTGAAAGGATTTAGTGATTTGGGGGAATTTAGATTAAACCTAGGGTTTGAATTTGAAATGTAAAAGAGGGGTTTTCAAATGATTTCTTGAAAAAGGTTATGGGGATGAGTTTAAGGTTAAGATATGTTGAAATGTTAGAATTTCTTTCCTCAAATGTGATTTTGAAAGGTAAAGGAGGTTTGTTATAAAACTATTGATTATTTGATTTATAGAAGAAAAGGGGAAAAGATGTTGAAATTGAATGGATGAAATGAATGTGTATGTTGATAAAGATGATGGAGTTGGATATATGTATCACTCCTGTTTTGAAATTAATGAGATTATATATTTTGTTCGAAATTATCTATCAAACAGAGATATCTGTTTTGGGCTATTAGTAAATGATAGCTTTGATTGTTATAGAAATTGCATGAGGATTAAGTGAATTGAAACTAATTACTCATACATCTTGCCTTGAGCATTGTTTCATACTTAAACATTGAAAATGTATTGTTTTGAGAAAAATTGGTGAATACCTTGGTGAATCTAGTTAGGGGGTGTGATTGTGGTTATTATGTTGGCCTGTGTGTCCCTGGTGAAAGTCCAGAAACTTGCACGATTAGGTGTCGATCCTTCCGGTTAGTACTAGTAAAATAGCTTTGATAGTGCTTGTATAGCCTACTGGCAGACACGTACCTAAAGATTCCAGTGTTTTGTATCCACTACCCTATTTTCTGATATAAAAGGATTTTTTTCATGAATTAATATATAATTTGACATTGCATTGTTTTAAGATGAAAATGTGAAACGTTTGACAAATGGTATGCATATGCATATGCATTCACCTCATAACTTCGTTGAGATTCATACATTGTGTTAAAGTATCTGTACTAGGCTTTGGCTCACTCTATGTGAAAAATAACTTTCAGGTACTGATGATATGCCTCCACTAAGGACTTCGTTTTAGGATGACCATGGAGCTGAAGGCTTATTTTTTATTTCTTGTTGTAATTATTTTGTACAAGCCTTGGGCTTTAACTATATTAAGTAGAACTCACTTTTGTTATAACCAATCATTGTCTTAGAAAGATATAGCCATTAGGGCATTAACTTATTTGTATGACCTTTTACTTCAATTTACTCATATGTGGCATATGCTATAGATTCAGGATTTAGGATATATGAATGTATACTTGTATATGTCATTTTTGTACGATAAAAAGATATGAATGAAAGGTTATTATTTCACATGTGATGTTACTATTGAATATCATGAGATGGATTGTTGTTATTATTATTTTTGGGGACGTGACAAGATGTGCTAGCACTCGATTTATAGGGTGTTCACCTCTTCCAACTGGGGAGTTCAAACTCAATACTTATGGGGTAGCTAAAGTGAACACTAACGTAGCTAGTGGAGGGGGACTTATCAAAGATGAACATGGGAACTGGATCAAAGGGTTTTATAGGAATATTGGGACGACATCAATGGTTGAAACAAAGTTATGGGCTCTTTGGGACGGTTTGCGATTGGCCTTGGAACTGGATCTGAAAGGAATTCATGTGGAAACTGATGCTCAAGTTACGTCAAACTTGCAAAATTCAATCGAAAATCATCATTTCAGCAGTCTTATTTCTGATTGTAGGTTCCTTATAAGCCAACTGGAAGTAGCGAATATTGAGCACATTTTTCGAGAAGCCAACAAATGCGAGGACATATTAGCTAATTAAGGCAGTGTTGCCACAAAGTGATTGCATTTTTGTACTACTTTTCTTTGTTGTATTGCATCCCAATTATATGATGATGCTAGGGGTGTTTCTTACCCTAGGACTTTTATTATCTAATATATGATCGCTTATTTATCAAAAAAAAAAAAAAAATCCTTGTTTTTGTAAGTTTTACTTTGATTTGTGCCCCAGGCATTTTTTATTTATTTATTTTTTTTGAATCCCTAAAGACAAGCAAAAATAGGATTCGGGAATGCTGCTGCGCAGCCCACGCAACAATGTATCAAAACGATGCCGTTTTGATGCCAAGCAGATTTTAAAAATAATTTTCTAGCCAGCAAGAGTTTTGAGCATGGGACCTCCTAAGAAGAGGCCCACTATTTAACCACCACACCATCAAGTTTCCTTGTAAACATTTGGTATATATATATTATTTATTATCTTATTTAAGTATAATTATAAATATATTAATATCAAACCTTGTAAAAGTTGTTGTGCGGCAACAACAAAAATACGGTTTTCGTAGTTTTAAATAAGAAAATCTAAATTCAAAACTACATGGTTTATGATCTTACAATTTATTTGTAATAACCCGACCCTCGCATGTGCTTCTGACATATTTAAGTTCCTTATGTGATTTTATCTGTTGGATAAGAAAAGCATCTGTTACAAGTAAAACGTTAAGAACAGAAATTGGGAGCCTTAGAGGCTTAATAATCCGAAATTAATGTCACATATGAGATCAGCATAATTTTTAGGTAATAATAAGCATTTCTACAAAATTTCAATTTGGAATGTGTAAACTGATTCAATTTTGTCCTATTCTCCACCTATATATATATATATGCATATTTGTGCTCCTTTATATAGATGTCCCTTTAAATGGTTGACTTAAAAAAAAAAACTTTACATGAGGGAAAAGAGGAAATTGGGAGGAAGAGTTCTTTGAGAGGAGGAGTTCTTCAAGCTACGGATTTGGGGAAAACTAGAAGATTGTAGGGTTGAAACTCCAGGTATGTGAATTTTATGTGAATTAATTGATGATTATGCAAGCTAGGGTGTGTGTTGGTTTAATTGAAAGATGTTTTATCTTGGATTGGTTGGATTGGTTGAGAGTTAAGTTGAGTTATAGGAAGAGCACTCTCATTTTATGCGTTATCTCTATCTATGACAACTCATTTGTGGGTTAAATGATTTGAATGAAGACATGTACATTTGAGAATCATATAGTATGGATTCATGTGCTTAATTTATATTATGAAGTACAAAGAATTGAGGAATCAATTTATGTGCATTTGATATGTGTATGAGTTGCCCATTTACATGATTTTTGGTCCATGTTTTAGTAAGGAAAGAGTTTAATTTGAGCCTTGTGAAGGTGCACCTAAAGCTACATTTGGTGTGAATTTCGGACTGTTTTTGGGCAAAATCGCCGCACGTGCGAGAGTCATAGCCACACGTGTGGGAGCTTTGGCCGCACGTGCGGGAGTCATGCCCGCACGTGCGGGGAAATGGTGAAATTCTGGGCTTGAACACTGTTTAAAAGGCACGTGTGGGGCATCACTGCCGCACATGCGGGAGGATTTGCCGCACATGTGGGGCTCACAGCCACACGTGCGGCCCATGTTGGAAAACATGGTTTGCTCTGTTTGACCTGTTTGACCCTCTAGGATGTGTGAAATTAATATTTGAAATTTTTACAGTGTTCCTTTAATTACTGGAAATTAACGAATGAAATGTGACATTAGGAGGAAATTGATCTAATCTATGGATTCTATGTGTGTAGGACACACTCCGGGAGGAAGTAGCGCTCCATCACAACACTGTGAGTAATAGTGCATTAAATGTACATTATTTACTGTTAATGCTCGTGGCTATCAACGTTCTGTTTTTCGTAAGTCGTTACCTCAACATGTATAATGGTTGAAAATTGATGTGAACGAAAACGTTGAAAGAATATGTATGCATATGGATTATTTCTGGGCCAATGGCCATTCTGTTATTTCTGGGCCAATGGCCATTCTGTTATTTCTGGGCCGATGGCTGTTATGTTATTTCTAGGCCGATGGCCATTCTGGTATATCTGGGCCTAAGGTCGTTCTGAAAGTAATACAGCATTAAACTAACCTTGTGAACTCTGCACTTACATACGCACAGTTATATGTTATGGTTTAAATTACGCATTGAACTGTATAGGTACTATTATTCATTGAGCTTCGCTCACTCCACATCTTGTCTGTTTCTGTAGGTCAACCCGAGAGCCAGTCTTAACTCCTGAAGCTCGTCTATCTTTTGTCAACCCCATATGTTCAGGCACTTAGGTGGAGCCGTCCCATTTTTGTGAACTTTTGCCAAGCTTAATTTATATTCTAATTGCCTTTTTAAGGTTGAATGTCAATGATGTTTTGTTACATGCCCAAGCTCGGGGCTGGATTTGTATATATCCGTTTGTATATAACTACTTTTCAAGGCCACGCCTTTGTACATTTCTTTACATTCCTTTACTGGATATACCGTTTGTGATCCTGGTATGTCAATAGTAGCTCAATGGATATGATTTTATGTTGTTCTATAATTTTAAATGCTTCCGTTCAGGCCCCATATGTTACGTATATCAGGTTAAACATCCGCTTCTGAATAGGTCATGTCCAAACTTTTAGGGGCAGGTTTGGGGCGTGACATTATTTTACTCTGATTTATTTTTACAGTCAAACTCTTAACTATTAGTATTTCAAAAACCCTAAAAGTTTGTTCTCATCAGCCAACCATCCATCTACCTTCGTCGGAGACTTTTCATTACGTTCGTCAAAGACTCTCTATTGCCTTCACCATACTATCCAAGTTTTGTACGAATAGAACATATTTTCTCTTTGAATGTTAGGATGTTTCAAGAAGAAATATGTAATTTTTTTACTTTTACGATTGTGGTTGGTTGATTTTAATTTCCTTGCAAAATGTTAGTAGTTTTTTTTTTTTTTTTTTCTTCTTCTTCTTTTTAAGTCTTGAGAACTGTTGTTTTGATTGAGATACTAGATTACCATTCATTGGTAGCAATCAAAAGTAGAAACCCATTCCTTTGCAGAATCTTCTGCATAAAAAACCCATGCATATATAGTAAATCCATTACTGATAGAAAAAGCATCCATCAAATAACAATTCAAATCATCAAACTGTAAAGAAGCCACATGCTTCAGTCAAGATATTGTGCAAGAAAATAGAAAATCACTAATAGCAAAATTACCTGAAAATAAAATAACACTTCTTCACAACATATTTTCTCCTTGAATGTTAGGAAGCCTCAAGAAAAAATATATAATTTTCTTCACTTTTATGATTATGGTTGGTTGATTTTTTTTACCTTGCAAAATGTTAAGAGTTTGTATTTTTTTTTAGTCCTTAGAACTATTGCTTTCATTATTAACATTGTATTCTAGATATTAGATGTGTCCAATTTTATTATTACCCTTTGTACATTGCTTTGTTGATTTTCTGTATAAAAAAAAAAAGAAAATAAAAATAAAAAATTTGACATCAACAAAGTGAACAATAAAATCTATAAATAAATTAATATAAAATGTTTTAAAATTAATGAATGACTAGATTTAAGATTTTTTGTTGTTTAACTTTTACTTGCTTCATATTTTTAATAATAAAAACAATAATGTTAGATTTATCATATTGTTATATCATATTATGTTTATTATTTATTTCTAAACAAAAATTGTTGTAATGGATCTAACCATTAGTCTATATCTCCAATACATTGTTAATAACTAAATATAAATAGTCATTGTATTATTATACTAATAAAAAATTAGATGATTTAAATACTTATACACTAAAAATATTATCTTTCTATAAATCAAAATGTTGGTTCTGTTTTTAGAGAATACGTTATTTGTAATTCAAATTAGAGAAGACAATTCTATAAATTTTAATAGTAGAACTTGAGCATCTTATTAGATAAGTAGAATAAAAAATAATAAAAATCACAAACTAAGACTAACATGGATCCATAAATTTATTTTACTATCTTTCCATATTGGCAGCCATGTAAATATTATGTCATGACAATCTCAAAAAATCTTGTCTTACTCTTATACTTATTCTCAACTTTTTAGATTTGTTAGTGTTGGGATGGAGAGTGGTGGACATGAGGATTGTAGCAAAGACATGGAAGAGTTGACCAAAGATTAAACTCCATGTATTGGCATGAAGTTTCATTCAGAGGAAGACACATATCGATTCTATAATGAATATGGAAGAACTATGGGGTTTGGTCTTGGAAGAGATTACCACAACAAAAGTAAAAAAGATGGTGTTATGATTAACAAGAAGTTTGTTTGTTGTAAGGAGAGAGAAAAGGAAAAAGACAAACAGTACATGATTGTAAATCATCCTAAACATGAGACAAGAACAATGTGAAGTGCATTTATGTATGTATCTTTGGATCGAGACTTCTCGAAGTGGATAGTGAAAAAATTCGATGACAATCATAACCATCCTTTACGTCTTTCTCAGTGCACATATTTAATACCATCTCAAAAAAAGTTATGTCGGGCTCAAGCTTTGAATGTTGATATAGCTGATGACACTGGTATCTCTCTTAAAGCATCACATGATCTCATTAGTGTCTTAGCAGGGGGAAAAGAAAATTTGGGATTGACGAAAGAGGACCAAAAAAGCTACTTGCGTGGAAAAAGACAACGAAATTTGCAATATGGGGAAGCTAGGAGTTTATTAAGATATTTTCAAGCAGCCGAAAATCCATATTTTTACTATGCAATTCAATTGGATGTAGATGAAATGATTACTAATATTTTTTGGGTTGACCATGAGATGATTACAAATTATGAACCTTTTAGTGATGTCGTGTCAGTCGACACAACATTTCAAACAAACAAGGAGTATTGGCCACTAGCTTTATTTACTGGCTTTAACCACTTTAGAAAGACAGTTATTTTTGGTGCCTCATTATTATATTATGAAACTACAGTTTCATTTGAGTGGTTATTCGAAACCTTCTTGCATGCAATATCGGGGAAAAAGCCTAGCAGTTTTTTCACAGACCAAGATCAGGCAATAGCTAACACAATATCTGAAGTCATGCCCAAGGTTTTCCATGGATTATGAACTTTCCACCTAATGCAAAATGCTTTGAAGCATTTAGGGCACTTGTATAAGAGTGGTTCAAAATTTGGTAGTGATTTCAAAGCTATTATTTTAGGATACGAGGATAAACACGAGTTAATTGAAGCTTGGGATTCTGTGATTGATAAATACAACTTGCATGAGAATGCGTGGATGAAGAAGACTGGGGAAAAAAGAGAGCAGTGGACACGTGTATACATGAAACATTTGTTCATTGCAGGACTAAGAAGCACCTAGCTTAATGAAAGCTTAAATGCAGCATTAAAGACGTATTTGCAAGCTTACCATAACATTGTTTAATTCTTTACCCATTTCAATTGGATTGTTCTAGATAAGCGGTATGAGGAATTAAAAGCTATATATAATTCTAGACAACAATTGCCGAGAATGAAATTGAAAAAGTCTCCTATTTTGAACCAAGTTGCAAATTTGTACACCCTTCTTATCTTTGACTTATTTCATAATGAGTTGGACATATCTCTTTATTATCGAGTGAAGCAATGCCATGAGTTAGAAAGAGAAGTTTGGTATGTGATTAGCTTGTATGGTGATGATAGAGAGTATATTGTGGAAGGTAATATGGAAGTTGATGAGTTAAGATGAGACAAAATTTGTCAAAAAAAATCATTGCACTTGTCAAAAGTTTGAAAATTTTGGATTTTTACGTGGTCATACAATTAAAGCACTTGATAGAATGAATGTCATAGAAATTCCTGAGAGGTACATATTAGGTCGATGAAGATTAGATGCCAATAGTGGTGAAATTAAGGGAGAGAAAGTTGAAGTGTATGAGAATGATCCCAAGTCAGAGATATCGATATGTTACAAGGATTTTTGTCCTAGAATGGTAAAGCTAGCAACTCAAGCATCTGTGTATAAAGCTGCTTATCAATTGGTTGATGAAGGGATTAAGGAATTGTGTGCAAAAGTGAACAAAATGATAGTATCATTTGATGGTTCGGGCGCTTGTGGTAGTGGAAACAACATTGATATGAGTTCTAATCCTAACTTTGCACGAGTTAAGGGCTTAAAAAAAAAAGATGGTGGACAGAAGGGTGAGGATAGATTAAAACCTTGGCATGAGAAAGCTAATAAAAGGACAAAAATTATTTCACAACTTACCCGCCTTAGTAAGGTATTGCTCACCTACTTGATTCTATTTTTTTTTTTTACTTGATTCTACTTTATTTCTTTTTTTTGGACTCATGCAATGTATTGATAAATATTGTAATCTTTTTAGAAAATTGGCCAATCAAGCGACACTTCAAATGTTCAAAGTTTTTCTTTATGCCACTCACAGGTTAAATTTATTTTTTGTGTTTAAATTTTCTTGTAATAGTATATTTACTTCTAACGGTATTTTATGAATTAGGATGTTGGGATGTCTTATTGGCCACAATTGATGAATTATGGTTACAATCTTTTCAAGCATGATGGTACTAACATTGCATACTCATCAAGTTAACCACAGTCTACACTTTTGTCTTTACAAATATCATTTAATCCACAAACTTTTCAAGTATGCAATTTTCTTAAGTTTGTAATATAATTTGTTTTTAATAAAAAATAAATTGATTACAATATATTTTCTCACACTTATTCATTTTTATTTTATTTTTTTCTTCAGGGAATGTCATTTAATGAAGGAGAGGTCAATCCCACAGGTAGCGAGTCATTCTTAGATAATGAAACTTTTATAAAAAAAATTAGTTATTGACAACCTCCTCCACAAAATTGAAATGTAGTATTTTATTTTATTTTTATTTTTTTTCATGATTATTAGATAATGATATTTTCTTTAGCCTTCATAGAATTTTGTTTGAGCCTTGGACTTTTTTTTAGTGTTGCTTTGGATGGACATATTGTAATTTTTGGCATAATTTGATAAATTTTTTTTTTATTCTTGATTTGACAGATTTTATTATTTATTCTTGAAGTAGTCATTTTTTGTTGTTTTGCTTCTTGTTTGGATGAATAGGTGTAAATATATACATATATATATATATATATATAAATTGAATTAAGTGACGTCATCCATTAATAAAAAAATATAAATCAAAATAGGTAAACATTATTTCTTCCTTCACTATGAAATTAAGAAAAGTGAGATGATGATATCCACCGGCTTAGATTTATATGCATATAGATTTTTTTTTTTTTTTTTTTTGATAACACAACTTGGATATATACATACATGTTAATTGTTTGAGTAACATAATGGCGTGATATAATAGTGAAGAAAAATGCTTGGGACCTCTAATTAGAGGTACCACTAATGATGTGGCAGTGGGTTCCACCACTGCCACAACCAATCATGTGTCTTGATTTTTTTTTTTTTTTTTTTCTTCCTTTTCCACCTCATTAGAGGTGTATTTAGAAATATATTTTTAGAGGTCTCTAGCATTGTTGAATAGTGAAACGTAGTTACTCAATAGTTACGCTTTTTGTGCCTCTCTTTTGGAGGTCTCATGCTCAAAACTCTCAACTCTTGCTAGTCAAAAAAAAAAAAAAAAAAATTTAAAATCTGCTTGGCATCAAAACGGCGCCGTTTTGATGCGCTGCTGCGCGGACTGCGCAGCATCCCCGAATCCGCAGAAACAAGAAGCGGCGGAACTCAAACCCAACTATCGACCAAAAATAATCAAAGCGCTCTATAATAAAATTTCAAGTCCGCGCTTCGCAACTGATGAGTATCGCTGAAGAACTCTCTCTATCCTATGCTCTACGAATCAAGCCGCCCCGTAATTCGTCTCTCCAAAACCCTAGAATTCGTCGATTCTCGTCGAATTCGTTGTATTAAACACTCGCACAAATATTAGGTTTTGTATTCGAAGCTGATTTCGAGTTTGAAAGTCTCTCCGATCAAGTTTCTCAGTTTTTGTGCTCACTGTGAGATCTAGGGTTTCGTTTCCCTGCAATTCTTGAAAGTGTTTGTGGGTTTACGAAACTGGCTATGAACTACGAGCCCTACGACAGCAGTGGTGAGTTCACTCAATCGATAAGAAAAAAAAAGTTTCAATCTTTGTCCCCAATTTTGGTGAATTTAGGGTTTTGTAGTGATTTCATTCGTGAATTAATGTTTGGGTTTGTTTGAATTATTTTCAGCATTGTCAATTTTGAGTGATTCTTTTACGTCTCAGAGTTGTGTTTCAATTTCTTCTTTTTAGTTTAGAATTGGATTCTTTAGATTGTATTTGGCTGTGTCTCTGGCTTGCCTTTGTGCCATGGTGACTATGTAGATGTATATATGAAATTTGCTATTTTGGTATATCATGAGAGCTTAAAGAATTTTAAAAAGGCTTCTTTTTATCTTTTTTGCTTTGCCAATATGGGGATTTTTACAGAGTATATGCTTCAAGTGTTTGCTTTGAATTTGGGGCGTTTTCCTGTTGCCAAGGAGATTTGTATATTACATCAGTTGATTTGGTTATTATGTCTTCAAGATGTGTCACTTTCTTGAGAACAAGAAAACAGACAAAAAGATTCACAGAATTGAAGCAGACAGTCAACTAAAATGAGTTTGCAAAAACTTGACTTAAGACCTATAAGAGCAATGTTTATTGAATCAAGGGAGAAATATTTTTTCATCAAGTTGAGAATTCATGGAAGCCTTAATCAAATTTGAATCAAATTTGAATTTGATGAAAATTTGAAAAATAAAGCATTGGAGATTTTTTTTTATTTTTTTTTAATTTGATGAAAAGGGTTATTTGGGATAATAGGGGAATTTTTAAAAAGATTTTGATGAAAGGGCTGGAGTGGTTCATATGAAATCAAGCTTTTTACTCAGGGGTGATTTGGCATCCTCTATATAATCCATCTTTTTATCTTTTTTTCATCACATCTCTTCTCTACTTTTCTGTACATCTTTTCGTAAAAAGACAAAAAGTGCACTTATTTAGATCATCCCAAACAAGCCTTCTCCAAGTTCAAGAAATGTTGCATCAGTAGGAATTAGTGGTGAAATGGTGAGAATAGTGATTGGAAACTAAGGAAGCACGGACATGGATATGGTGATTTGAAAAGAAAAAATACGGCAATAAAAAAAGTATTTTTATATATTTTTATTTGTTGTATAGATTAATGTTACACCCACAAACAATCAAAATCAACAAGAACTAACGTTAATTCAATATTTTAAAAACCCTAGTCTTAATTTAACTCTTATCGTTTATGCCATTTTTATGGATGACGTATTAATTATTTAAAGCTAATTAAAAAGTAATATATATTCAACATATAATATCTATCAAAAATACTAAAAAAAAATTAAATAAATAAAGGTGTGTTCCTGACGCGTTCCTTGGAAACAAATTAAATAAATAAAGGTGTTTCTCATATTTTTCCCCGCCATGTCCCTGTATCCGGCACCTGTTTTGTAGTGTTGTTGCTTCATAGATTGGAAGGCCTATAATACATAATAAGAGAGGGGGGGGGGGGGGGGGGGGGGGGGGGCGCGGGGCGCGGGGGAGAAAAAAAAATTTGTCCATATGTGATGCACTGACATGAATCACTTTATTTATTTATTTATTTTATTATTATTAGAAGAAGGCAAATGCATTTTTATGATGTGTGAAACATAAAAATTAACATAGATGAACTTTTCCCCCACCCCTTTTTTTTGTTGGTATATAATGTTTGTTTGTGCACTACTTGGCCAACATTCTTTATCCTCTTTCGCAATGTAATATGTATCTATAGGCCAGTTCATCTGTAATTGTTGCAATAGTATCTACTTCTCCATTTTGAAGGCTTATATGGCAATAAATCTTTTTATGTGCATTAGTAAACAATTTAATAAGAACAATTCATTCACAGTCGAATTGTCTGTGTTGGATATCTTCAGCTATTTGAAATCAGAGATACACATAATCACCCAGTAGTCTGGATTCAACCCATGACTTGTGTCCATCTTTAGATGCTTATGTGACTGCACCCTTCACTTGTAATAATGGAATTAGACAATAATTTCATATTTAATTTGTTCTTCTGCTTGCTTTGCTGTATATCAGAAATTGGGATTGCTTGCTAGCTAGGTCTTTTTGGTGTGAACTTTGTGTTGCATTTGAACATTCGAAGTCTCATCTTATTTTTCATTCTGAATCAAATGCAGGAACTGATGACGATCTTCCTCCATCACATCAAGGTAGACTTCCAAGAGGGGGTCGTGTTGCAGGGAATGGAAGATCTGCTGTAATGGGTTCTGTCCCATACCCTAGGATGTATGGTGAAACTGATATGGAGGCCCAAATTCACCACCTCGAGCAAGAAGCATACAGTTCAGTTCTAAGAGCCTTTAAAGCTCAAGCTGATGCCATAACTTGGGTACTTCTTGTCATTTTATTTGTGTGATCTAATATCTCTATATTTGTTTGATCAGGTTTAAATGACTGCTCAATGAAATGTATTTTCTTCAGGAGAAAGAAAGTTTAATAACTGAACTCCGAAAAGAGTTGAGATTATCAAATGAAGAACATAGAGAGCTTCTAGGCAGGGTTAATGCTGATGATGTCATCCGGAGGATAAGGTCTGATAGTGTTATGAACATAAGTGGCCCCATTTGTCTTATTTTTTTTTTCAAGGTTTGGTCTCTTCTATCTTTTAATTGGTAGTATTTGGATAATGCCATTAGGGAGTGGAGACAGGCTGGTGGGATTCAACCTGGCATGCTTAGTACTGGTCAAGCTGTTCATGATCCAGTGCCTAGTCCCACTGTCTCAGCATCACGGAAAAAACAAAAGATGAATCAGTCCGTCCCTTCTCAATCATTTGGCGGGCCATCCTCTTCTTTCCACCCAAAAACAGTGGCTCCTTCCACCCAACCATCTTCTTCAGCTGCAAAACGAGGACCTATTATGGGAGGCAAGGGCAAGAAGCATAAACCTGTGAGTTAGAAATTTAGCTGTGAAGCTTCTATTTCATCAATTTCTGGTATTCATGTTTTCCTTCTATGTTTTTTACTTAACAGGGTCAGATGTTGCCCAATGCATCGTCAATGAGAATGAAGTACCCTTCCTCAGGTCCAACTGGAAGGGGTCAACTTGGTAATCAGGTTTCTTCCAGTGCCCTTGCAAGTGAAACTGCTGAAGGAGCATCATTTGATAATTTAATTGGGAGGAAAGTGAGGACCAGGTGGCCAGATGACAATAATTTTTATGAAGCAGTTATTACTGACTACAATCCTGTTGAGGTATAGTTGGTTTTCCATGACTTATGGATTTAATTTTCTGCGAGTTTGTGCTGATGATATCTGTCTGAACCATTGTCAGGGCCGCCATGCTCTTGTTTATGATATTGGTACTGCAAATGAGACATGGGAGTGGGTCAATCTTGCAGAGGTAGATATCAGAATCCTTAAATATGAGTGTGACATTGGTTATTTCCTGTCTAATTCAAAATAAATAAATAGAGCAAATGTCACTTTATCCCCTCATGGTTTGGCCTATGTGTGGATTGCCACCACATTATTTGAAAATAACCACATAACCCCCATGTGGTTGGGTGGGGATTGGTGGAAGCATAGAGGTCTATGGCAGTTGAAGGGTGGTGGGAAAGGAAGGGAGAGATGGGAAAGACAGAGAAGGGCAATTGGGTGGGGGGGTGTGTGAGTAGAGAACTGTGAAAAGGATAGCCTGTTTTATATTATGCTGGGTTTGCGCAACAGACTGATCGGTTTCAGGCTATGATACCAATGGTGTAGTAAATGAAGCTGCATAAGAACCACTCCAGGGTTTTTGAAACTATTCACTTGATCATTTAAAAGTATCTTCCTTACACAATCCCATATATATATGTTCTCAAATAAGGAAACAGAGGAAAAAATAAAATTAGAAATCAAATCTCCTAGCGTATTATTTGGCTTCCTCTAGATGTCTCTTGCTCCTAAAATAGGTCTCTAAACATCTTCTTCCTTGATCCCCATCAAGTAGAGAATGGGAGGAGAGTACCCTTGAATTTTGTTATGATTTTTCACTCATGAATGAAGTATCACCACAAAATGTAGGGCCTTAATCAGTTCTCACTTAGATTTACAGATGACTGCTAAACTTCTCAAGCACAAACTGGAAACTTTTCATTTGTCTACTGTAAGTCAGGTTATATCTTAGCATTCATGGAAGGGCTTTGGCCTTAATTAAATAACATAAAAGAACAAGAAAAGCTAACCCGAAATGCAAATGAAATATATATGCACAACTTAAAACATTTGAAAAATGCCCCTCTTAATTGGCTTGCACTGCTTACAAGAAAAAAAATACAAGATTGTTGCTCTACATGTAAATGAAAAAAATTTAGTAAAAGTGTTCTTGACGCAATCGCAGTCCTGCCCTTAACTGCCTTTCAACATGAATTTTTGTTTAACATGATAATTTACAAGTGGTGGACACTGCTTATCTGTAATATCTGTTATGGTATGAGAAGTTCTATTTTGTATCAGTCTTGGAATATCTCCACCCTGCTTCTCCTTTGCTGTTCTCATTTCCCTAACAAACAACTCTCCCTCTCTTCATCCATTTTTCCTCTTTTCAATAGTGTAAGAGATTTTGACTAGTGATATCCATTGAGACTTCTAAAACTCATACAAAAAGACACCTAAGAACTTTCTTCATCCAAACTATTACCCATGGATGACCACTTTACAATCCATTTAGAAATTCAAAAATAACAAAACTACCCTTGACTTATAGAAATTTAAGAGGTATATAAAGCTCTGTGGCAATATTAGGATTTAAAAATCAAAATGAAGTTAGGAATCTGTCACAACTAAAACACAAGCCGTGCCCCAACTAAGCATGCCTTGAAATTGATCAATTTTCATAATTTTCCACTTTAAATACTTTTTCTCAATCTTCCTAGTGCTTACACCATGATCTCACCAAAACGCTACGTCATTCAGCTCTCATGAGTGGGACAACTAATAAATTATTGTTAGCCGGGAGTGTTGACACAGGACTTCTCTGTTGCTCCCTTAGCATATTGAAAAATCTTCTGCAAAAACTTAAGCTTTTAGATTAGCTTGTTTCAAACACATTTCATTTGTCCTGGTTTTGATGGTTCCACTAGTGTAATTCATGATAAAGTGACTTAACCAAAAAAAAAAAAGTGACTTATGTCATGCTAAAGTGACCATTAATTATATTTCCAGTAATATGGTGTGGGTCATTGATGTATTGCAAACTGACACTAATTTAGAGGTTTGCTGTGTATGCTGTGAGTGAAGTGTTTTGGGGACAAATGCTGTCGTGGAAATTATATCACTGATGAAACACTGATTGATTCTTAACTAAATGTTTACTAATAAAATTTGTCAGTGATGTTTTAAACGCACACAAATTGAGGGGTTTGTGATCTTATTTTGCAGGGCCAATTCAATGAGATTGATATTTGTCAGTGATGTTTTAAACACACACAAATTGAGGGGTTTGTGATCTTATTTTGCAGGGCCAATGCAATGGGATTAATTGGGAAATTGTTTTAGCTTTTACATATTTGTGGTATCATCATAAATGTGTTTCATTAGGTCGACCATCTGAGGAAGACATACGGTGCATCTATTATTTCTTCTAGTGATTGAGTCGGACAATGGATGGAATGAAATAGTAATTTTAAGTGTTAGTAGTTGCCCATCCCTGTAATAAATGTTTTATTGCACACCCTCATTCTTTAGACCCTTCTTTCACTCAATTTCTTACCCAAACCACACCCTACTCAAGAACGAAAGGAGGTATTTTGGGTATGGATATTAAATGTTTTTCCTTGTAAAAAAAGTTTATATGCTTCTTTCACCCATGTGTATAGATGTTGGTTGGATCTTCTTGTGTTTAGATTCAATTGCCAAGAATTTAATGGAGAACTTGACTGTAGAGGGTTGAATGGTGGTGAGGATTACTACAGGGTTGAGGATTGAACCACCTAAGTAATTGAGATGAAGGCTGTTGAATTTGAGGCAATGAGGCATACACACTTGACACCAGTATTTATCCACATGTTCAATGACACGACTCAAATCATATTGTGGAAGTGCTCAGAAAACTGTGCCATTTGAATATCACATTTGATTAAGTACTAATCTTTAAAAATAATAAAATAAAACTAAAAAAAATAACTGTTGGAGATTTCCTTTTTTGCAGCTTTTATGGATTAATCAAAAGCATTTTATTTTATATCTCATACTAGGCTTGTTATTTGTTAAGAACGGATGTACTTTTTATTATTATTATTTTAATATCATTACTTATGGTTGTATTATTCGAACGCGCTCAGTTTTCATTTTTTGTTTGTTATGGCAGATTTCTCCTGAAGATATTCAATGGGATGGTGAAGACCCTGGAATTTCTCGTCCAGGGGGTTATGGTGGACCAGGACATGTGATGGGTAGATCTGTTGGACGTGATGGCGGTCCAGCAGGAGGAAGAGGAAGGGGATTGACGAAGAGCCAATTGAGGAAGGATTTTCCTCCATCACAGAATGGTATCGGAAAAAAGGGATCGGATGAAATTCAAATATTTCACACAGACACTCTAATTAAGGAGGTCAGTGGAAAGCAATTTGATTCATGTCACTCTTTATGTGTTTATATATTTTTTTAGTTATTTTCATTGTCTAATGATAGGTGGAGAGAGTCTTTGGTGCTAGTCATCCAGATCCGCTTGAAATTGAGAAAGCAAAGAAGATGCTAAAGGTCAGCGATGCAACCATGCAATTTGGTGAATTGATTTTCCTTTGTTAGCAATACACATAACAAGGTTAAGAGCTTTGTTTTTTTTTTTTTTTTTTTTTTTTTTTTTTTTTTTTTTGGGCAATGCAGGATCATGAACAAGCACTTGTTGGTGCAATTGCCCAGCTTGCAGATATTTCTGATGGTGAAAGTGGTATAAATTTCTTTAAAATATTTCTATACTTTGTTCCATGTGTTATAAATAGTTCTTCAAAATTTATTGTCTCACTTGTACTAGTAATATTTCATAATCAAGATAAGTCTGGGCATCTCATGAAAAAGTTTGGGTAACCTTTGCCCTATCATTTTTATGGAAAATTTCAATATCTTGATCGGTGTTGTCAGGAGTATAGGACATTTCACAAGATCCTAAAAAATTAACTGTTACTATTGCGAGGGAGGGAGAGAGGTTATATATTGACTCATGTCTCTGTTAATAAAATTCAGCAGTAAGTCGTGTTGGACACTGCAATAATTATTCTGTTAATTTCCAATTTTTCCGATTTCATGCTTTAATAGCATTTTTCTTTTTTTTTTCCCTGCTGTTTTGAAACAGATGAGGGTGGCCATTTCTTGCCCATGGACCGGGAATAATGAGTTGAGGTTTTGATGTAAACTAGAACACAACAGATGCACTGATTACAATGACTGGAGGGGAGGGGTGTTCAAATGACAGTCAAATGCAGCACTGGACACATTTGAATCTGACGAACAGTGAGTGAGATGTTGAATGTCCCGTTTGATTCTAGGTCTATGTTGTATAACGCCATCCTCTGATTGTATTTTTGAATTGCTCTAGTTTGGTTTTTTTAGAGTAGACAATTTTTAGCTGGGGTGGTAGTTTTCTTCACTAACAGGCTGATGTTTGTGTAAAATTATTCTAGTGTTTATCTAGTCGTCATGTACAAAGTTTTTTTTCTTTTTTGTTTTATGGCTAATTATTGGTGTTTGCTCTTTGTTGTGGCCATAGTTTTGTAATTCATAAAGGTACGCCCATGTCTAGTTCTTGAAATCAAATTGAGACTGCAAAGCCTTGATGGAAACCCAATTAACAGAGTATTGTGTTTGAACTAATTGATGTTTGTGTAAAGAATTGTCTCTGATTGTCGGTCATTGATATCTTGATCATCTCATCAAACTTTTTCCCTTTTGGGAAAAAGAAAAGAATTAATTGATGAAATTTAAATCCCCTCGCCCCCGTTTTGGTTTTGGCGAAGGTGATGTGAGCGATTCTTAATCACGCTCAATAGAAGTATGGTGTGTTTTTGGTGGAAGGTTCTCCTACGATAACTGGACATAAATTCTAGCTATTGTATAAACTCAAGTGATCTAATCCTAGACCCAGTGATCTCTCTCTCTCTCCTATTTTCTTTCATTTCATGTTCCCTTTTGATCATATATGTTTTGAATAGCTAGTTTTTGCGACTTAAGGGCAAATCATAACTTGTGGGGATGAGCTGTGCTGTCTCTGTCATTTTTGAGCTGTAGAAGGGCTGTGGAAAAACAAATATTAATGTTTTGAGTCTGTTGAGATAGCACTATCCTACAAAGTAGTGTGGCAACTGAGGAAGAGGAAAATACTTGTTAGTTTAATGGGTAAATATCTAGATTGTGTTTGAAAGTATAAAGGAAAGGAGTGCTTTTTTCGTGCCCCATAGAGAAGTGTCTCCCTTGTTGAACAAAAAAACAAAACAAAACAAAACTTGGGTGCAATTTTGTAGATTAAGTGGTGGAGTTGATCAATAAGACAATAAGGCAAGTGTGTTACACCAGCAAGGCAAAGTCGAACATGTGTGGGGGTTTAATATTAATGAGTTATGTTAGAGATCCAAATAGTCTATTAAATATTTTACCAAACATCTGATATGGGTATGGGATTTATACACATGTGGATTTGTATGGTCAATTTTCCAAATATTTGGTAGAATATTTAAGATACATAACATTTCTCAATATTAATATATATTCTCATAAGTTGGCAAATTGGTCTTAAAATAAAAGTGTACATATATGAAGTTTATGAAGCAAAACTCATTTTGATGGAGCATTTGGGAAGAGATTGGGATGTTGGTTCCAAACTATATATTGCGAGTAGAGTTGTAAACAAATCAAGTTGTTCGTGAGCTCGGCTTGACTCAGCTTAGTTTGTTAACTGTTCGACTTGGCTCAGTTTGGTTTGTTGGGTAAATAAACGAGTTCAAGTTAAAATTTTAGGTTCATTTAGTAAATGAATCAAATTCGAGTTTGAATAAGTTCGGTTTGTCAAGTTCAACTCGTTTATCTTTATTTAAATTATAAGATAAATATATTATTTATATATTAATTAATATAAAGTATGTATAAATAATATAAATAATATTTTATTTAATTTTTTTATTAAATAATATGTAACGCTCCGAAATGATTAACGTTAATCCATCTCATAATAGTGCTACAATTGATCAATAATCTTATTACTTCTATGGGCGAATTACACTAACGATCCCTAAAGTTTAGGACTTATGTCACTTTGGTCTTTAACTTTTCAATTATGACACATTTGATCCTGAATTTTGAATCTTGTTCCAAATAAAGACAATTGAAGATACCATTGCTTAATTTCAAGAGCAAAATTATTAATTTAATAAAATATAAACTAGTTTGACAAAAATAAATGTCAAAAAAATATTTTTGAATTTTTAAAAATTATTTCTACCCACTAAAGATGAAATTATGTAAAATTGATAAATCTCTTAGACATTTATTTATTTATTTATTTTGCCAAATTAATTTTTATTATGTGTTTGGATGATAATCATGTAATGGGTGATTGTTAGGATTTTAATGTGTAATCGATATATTTAATATATAAAATATTTTTAGTTTTGGATTTTTTATTTAATGGATTGATTTAATAATGATATCAAAGTTGTTGTCATATTTGACTTTTAGAAAAATATAAACTAATTTAATGAAAATAAAAACAACCACCCATTACATGATCATCATCCAAACACATAATAAAAATTAATTTGGTAAAAAAATAAATAAATAAATGTCTATGAGATTTATCAATTTTACATAATTTTATCTTTAGTGGGTAAAAATAATTTTTAAAAATTCAAAAATATCTTTTTGACATTTATTTTTGTCAAACTAGTTTATATTTTATTAAATTACTAATTTTGCCCTTGAAATTAAGCAATGGTATATTCAATTGTCCTTATTTGGAACAAAATTCAAAATTCAAAGTCAAATGTGTCACAATTAAAAAGTTAGAGACCAAAGTGACACAAGCCCGAAACTTTAGGGACCATTAGTGTAATTTGTCCTACTTCTATTCATTATATCTTTGATCATTACAAAATATGACATATGCAATGTATATTCACCAATCCTAGATTCTGAATTTATAGCGTATAGCATGGATACAAGAGTAACAAGAGAAATAAAACCAAGTAATGAAATGCCTTAATAGTTACAACGATACTTGGTTACAACAAAATGAGTTTAAACTCAATACAAGTAAAGCCCCAGGCTTAAACAAAATAATTACATCAAGAAACCAAAAATGAAGCTTTAAGCTTCAAGTCCTCCTAAGTTACGTTTTTGGTGGAGACATATCGTAAGCACCAGAAAGTTATTTTCCATATAGGGTGAGTCACAACCCAGTAGAGATACTCTAACACAATATGAATCTCAACAAAATTATAACGTAAATGCACATGCATACCATTTGTTAAATATTTCTCGTTTTCCAATCTCAAAATAAAGCAATGCCAAATTATATATTCCCTCCGTCCCAAAATATTAGTTCCTTATTCTATTTTTCATTGTCCCAAAATATTAGTTCATTTTCAAAAATCAAGTACAAAAATAATATAAATTTCCTATTTTGCTCTTCTTTCAAATTCATTAACATAAAAAGTACAATTGTGACATTGATATTCCCAAAAAATGTACTATCAAAGGGTAATTTTGGAAAATTAATTTTTTTTAAAGTGCAATAATTGTATTACCAAAAAAAAGTTAGATTCCCCAAAAGGGACTATTATTTTGAGACGAAGAAAGTATCAATTTAAGAAACTAATCATTTTGTACAGAAAACATGACAGTGGATACAACACACTTAAGAATCTCTAGGTACATGTCTGCCAATAGGCTATACAAGTACTACCAAAGCTATTTTACCGGTACTAATCGAAAAGATTGGCACCTAACCGTGTAAGTTTCTACAATTTCACCAAAGATACACAAAGCCTACATAATAAAACCACAACCATACCCCCTAACCAGATTTACCACGATATTCATCATTTTTTCTAAAAATAAAAAATCAAAATCAAAATCAAAAAAAAAAAAAAATCAAAACATTTACAATGTTCAATATGAAATGATGCTCGATGCACAATGTATGAGAAATTAATTTCAATTCAACTTAATTCTCATGCAATGTTTACAACAATCAAGACTATCCTCCACCGATAACGCAAAATTAATATTTCTATTCAATAGATAATTCCAATTAAAATATACAATTTCATCAATTACAATGAAAGTGATACTACATATCCAACTCCACCATTATCATCAACATAAACATTGTTCCAATTGTACAATACCCAACATCATTTTCCATTTTCCTTCACAATTCCAAATATTCAAAAATCTAGGGCAAAACTCCATTTGTTTTACAAAATCCATTTCAAGAAGAAATATCCACAATTTTAACATATCTCACTCATAAATACATTTCCACAACCATTTTTAAGAATTCATTTGGAAAACCCTTCTTTTGATTTCAAATCTAAATCCTAATCCTAGGTTTTTTTTCAAAATTTCTTAAATCATTACCCCTCTCAAAGAACAAAAAACTAAATTAAAAATCATATAAAAGAGTCAAACAAATCCTACCTCAAAGTAGAAGACATGAAGAAACAATGGGTAGAACTTGACGGAATCAAAAATACTAACTTTTCCAATTAAAAAGAAACCCTCAACGTACTCAACGTTTTACTCCAAAGGATTAGGGTGAGGAAGTCCACGGATTGAGAGTATTTGGAGTTAGAGTTCAAGAATTAAAGAGAGAGAAAGTGAAGATCTAAAGTTTTGAAATGCTAAGAGAGAGAGAGAGAGAGAGGTCAAAAAATGACTGAAAATGTCTTCCTCTCAGACTGATATATGCACAGACCACTCAAGCGCAAGAATGGTCGCTCGAGTGACATACACAATAAGTGACTCCACTCAAGTGCACAATGACCCCATCCTAGTAGTTTAGACCAATAAAAGATTGCTCGAGCCCAAGAAAGGTCTTTCGAGCGAAGATATCAAACTCTTAGTAGTTTTGCAAACTGTAAAAGACCATTCGAGCATAGGAATGGTCGCTCAAGTGAACAAACAGAATTCTGGACAACAACTCTTTGAAAAACTGACTTCCAAACTTGTTTCAAATATAACCAAAACTCTCAATAGCCAAACTCAACAAATATTACGGTGAAAATGTGATGAACAACAGTTAAGTATACGAATTCTTAAATTCGAAAGTAACAAATGAGTCAAGTTTAAATCAGAATCGTTATATAATATATAAATATATTATTTATATATTTAAACAATATAAACAATAATAGTAATAATAATTTATTATTGAGTTTCGAGTTGAATTTAAACTTAATAAACAAAAGAACTGATCTCGACCTTAACAAAGCTTGAACTCGACCTTAACAAAGTTCGGGTCGGGCCTCAACTCGCTCGCGACCATAGCATCAAAATTTGGACAATTAATTGGGGGGCCTGCTGCTTTGAGGCCCAGGAGGAGGTTGACATTTTGAACATTTTGGTGGAAAAGAAACTTTTATCTGTAAAGTGGTTTTCTTGGACCCACACCTAGTACCCCTCCACGTTGAATTTGCAAGATAAAAGTGATTTATTCAAGTGTAGTCCATCACCACCACATGTACAAGATAAATTTTGTTCAATTGGGTGTTCAAATTATGTGCATTTTGATTAATCTTGAGATTTACGTAAAGAGCTCCTTTTATGTGCATCGGACATAAATTCTAGCTATTGTATAAACTCAAGTGATCTAACTTAGACCCAGTAATCTCCTATTTTCTTTCAATTCATGTTCCCTTTTGATCATCTATGTTTTGAACAGCTAGTTTTTGTGACTTGAGGGCAAATCATAACTCGTGGGGATGCGCTGTGCTGTCTTTGCCATTTTTGAGCTGTAGAAGGGTTGTGGAAAAACAAATATTAATGTTTTGAGTCTAATGGAATAGTGCTATCTTACAAAGTAGTGTGGCAACCAGTGGCGGAGCCACAGTGGGTCCAAGGAGTCACATGCCCCCTTGGGTTTTGGAATAATTTTTTTTTTTTTACAAACATAAAGAAAATATTTTCAATAAAAAAAATTATAAAATATTATTTAGAGTGAAATATCAATGATATTTTTAAATTATGAGAATAATAATGATTTTTTTTAAAAAAAAATAAAGATATTACGATAAGTCATATTATTATCTATGAAAATTTCAATATAATAGCGATGTTTATCATTATTAACATATAATAATAATTAATCTCAATGAAGACATGGAATTTATTGAATTATTAGTTACATTTTGACATGTAGGGTTCATCCTCTATGCATTTCTTTACTATTAATTGGTAATATCATATGTCGATAATGACGTACTATTACTATTATATTAAATTTTTACTAAAATTTTGTATAAAAAATTACTTTATCATTATATAATTTATTTTAATACTTATATCCATGAATTCTTTTTATATTGTTCATAATATACAAATTACAAATAATATATATATATATACATTTATCTTTGTTGAAGTCAATCGTAAAAATTTATGTAAAATATTTTTGTAAAAATTTTCAAGATTATAATTAATTAGTGCCCTGATATAATTTCTCAGCTTCACCACTGGTGGCAACTGAGGAAGAGGAAGATACTTGCTAGTTTAATGGGTGAAGATAGATTGTGGTCGGATCATAAATTTATAGATTAATGTGTTTGAAAAGAAAAATGAAAGGAGTGCTTTTTTTGTGCCCCACAGAGAAGTGTCTCCCTTGAACCAAAAAAAAAATAAAACAAAACAAAACAAAACAAAAGTTGGGTGCAATTTTGTAGATTAAGTGGTGGAGTTGATCAATAAGACCGATAAGGCAAGTGTGTTACACCTGCAAGGCAAAGCCAAACACGTGTGGGGGTTTAATATTAATATATATTCTCATAAGTTGACAAATTGGTCATAGAATAAAAGTGTACATATATGAAGTTTATAAAGCAAAACTCATTTTGACGGAGCATTTGGAAAGAGATTGGGACGTTAGCTCCAAATTATATATTGTGATTATAGCTGCAAATCCAGTTGTTTGTGAGCTCTACTTGACTCGACTCGAGTTGTTAAGAGTCCGAATCAGCTTAGTTCAGTTTGTTGGGTAAATGAACGAGTTTGAGTTAGAATTTTAGGTTCGTTTTTGTAAATGAGCCAAGTTCGAACTCAAATAAGTTTGGTTCGTCAAGTTCGACTTGTTTATCTTTATTTAAATTATAAAATAAACATATTATTTATATATTAATTAATATGAAGTATGTATAAATAATATCATAATTATATTATTTAAATAATATCATAATTATATTATTTATATGTTAAAATAATATAAATAATATTTTTATTTAATTTTTTATTAAATAATATATAAATATATTATTTATATATTTAAACAATATAAATAATAATAATACTTCATTATCGAGTTTCGAGTCGAATTTAAACTTAATAAACAAAAGAACTAAACTCGACCATAACAAAGTTCGACTCGACTCGTTCAGCTCGCGAATCTCAAGATTAATCGAAATGCATATAATTTGAACAAGCACACCCCAAATTGCACCCACTAAGTCAATTCTTTAAAGTTACCGCATGTACAAAATACGGAGAGATAGGGAGGGAGAAAAATAATTTTGTGACTTAAAAAAAAAAAGAAAAAAAAAAGAGGTGAACTACAATGACCTCCCCTGAGTTTTGGTAAAATTGCAGAAAACTCCACTAAGGTTTTTGAAATGACTTAAACCTCTCTTGAAGTTTAGCTTTTAGTTACACAGACCTCTTTTGAGATTTAATGAAATGTAGAAACCTCCCCTAAGGGTTTCTGAAATGATAGAAACCTTCATTAAGGTTTAGTTTTCAAATACACTGAGCTCCCCAAAAGTTTAATGAAATTGTAAAAACCTCCCACAAGGTTTTAACGTGACAGGAACCTGCCTTGAGGTTTAGTTTTTATTATAAATTATTTTTTGTGCTACTTTATTGTAAAAACTAGCAAAAAATGCTGACATCATTAGATAGTTTAATTGTATTTTTAATTTACTCACTGTGTGCAATTACAAATAAATAAAAATATATATAATTTTTATTTTCTTTCTTTATTATGCCTTCAATTACTATTGATTGTGTGTGCCTCATTTATTAAAAATTCCCTAGCATTGTAAAAAGATAAATAAATAACAAAAAAAAAATGTTGACATCATTATATAATTTAGTTACATTTCTATTTTTACCCTTTAAAATGGAGTCCAATTACAAAAATAAATAAATAAAATAAAATAAAAAATTCTTATTTTTCTCTTTGTTATTCTTGTAGTTATTGTTGATTATGTATGCCTCATTTATCCAAAGCCCCCAATAGAAATTTTATATATATATATTATTTCTTTCTAATTTAACACAATTTTAAAAGATAAATTAAAAATATAATTAAACTATTTAATAATGTTGACTTTTTCTATTATACTTTTTACGATAAAGTAACATAAGAAAAGAATCTATAATAAAAAATTAAACCTCAATGGAAGTTTCTACAATTTTATTAAACCTCAAAGGAAGTTAGCGTAATTGAAAACTAAACCTTAAGAGAGGTTTCTACCTTTTATTAAAGGGGACTTATCAGCCGGTCCCATGAAAATAGGTTAATACCAGTCAAGTCCTGTCCTATTTTCATTTCCAATTTTACCCCTCCATATCACACCATACGTGTGAAGCAAAGAAGCCATCACGAGTTCTCTCCTGAGCGCGTGACACACATGCGCCTTTTCAAGGGTTCTGTTGCAGACGAACTTGTGAAGATTTGGAAACCATTATGAGGCGATTTTCGATTTGGAAATCAAAACAAACGAAGAGATTTTTGGCGAATCACCCATCGTTTCCAAAGAAATCGACAATTGTTTTCATACCTATTCTGAACAGATCCCCAACAAATCTTCCACTGTTTCAATTTATATTTCGATTCGGACATCTACTCTTCCTGTTTAGTTCATCTTCAACAAACATGTCAATCAAATGTGAGTCGTACTCATCTTCCCTTCTTTTTTCATAACTATAATTAAGTGATAAAATTCAACTTGAAGCTATTTTCAATGTGTATCATACAGTATTAATTTATCAATGATATTCAACTTCATAATAATCATATCTTCATATTCATTTGCTATATAATGATGGATTTGTTTACTTTTGCTAATTCAGTGATAAAATTTGCTATATAATGACAGATTTGCTTACTTTGCCTAATTTAGTAATAAAATTTGCAATAAAAATGATAGATTTGCTTAATTTTCCTAATTGAGTGATAACATTTGCTATACAATGACGAATTTCCTTACTTTACCTAATTCAGTGATAAAAATTGTTATAACAATGACAGATTTGCTTAATTTACCTAATTGAGTGATAAAATTTGTTATAATGATGAATTTGCTTCCATTCTTCTTTCATAACTATAATTAAGTGATAAAATTCAACTTGAAATTATTTTCAATGTATACATATGTAGACACCCCATTTTTGACCGACCTTAAGACTCAGACGTCACTGATTGAGCGCTCGGTGATGTTGCAAATTGTGCTCGTTCAGAACTCTTAGAGTCTCGGTCGTGAGCCTTGCCTCCGGACTTTCGAACTTTTTCTGTTCTTGGCCTCGGTTTGCGAACCAGACTCGGTTTTCTCTGTTTCTTTTCCCAAAGGGAGGGAGAGGTCTCGTAAACCATCTCTCAGTGGCCGTGGGCTACATTTCGTGGCCGTAGGCCATTTTGCTCATTTCGGAGCCCGGTTCCCGATTTTCGGAGCCGTCAGGCCAAGTGCCTCCGTTCGGAACCGCCTAACCACCTCTGTTTGCTCCGGTTTTTGGCATACATCTTATTTACTCCCTTTTGAGGGACACTGAGATCCGAGAGACCAACTTCGTGGTCGAACACCACTCCTGGTGCCTAACAGTCGGTTTTCGGGGCCTCGGACTGCGCATTTCGGCCCCTGTACCTTCATTTCGCATCGATTTTTGTTCATTTTTGGCAGGGACCTCTGTTTCATCACCAGGAAGGTCGTAGAAGAGTGGGAGGCCAGTAATTGTTCCAGCAACCAGTTATATTCCATCATCGCCCTCCGACACTCGTTTTTCTCACTTCAAAGCCAATGTTGACCACCCTAGGGCCACTGTCCTCAACCCTAACCCCCATATTTGTGATGTACACATCTGGGAGGCCACCAATATCTGGTGGCCGGCCAGTAATTCCAGTTGACCCTTTTGAACCCCTTTGAAAAGTGGGTTGTTCTCTCTCCTAGTTCACAGTTGCCAATTTTCAACCACAAGGTTGTGTTGAGGACACATGGGAGGCCACTAATCTGGCATGGCCGGCCACTAATATTCATTGGCCCTTTTGACACTTGGCCGACCGGCCATGGGGAGGGCCGGCCGGCCACCTCCAAGCCCAATAACCAGCCGACCAGCTTCTTTACACCTGGCACATCACAGAAATGTACTTTTTTTCCCTCCAGATTCTGTATCCGGGAGGGCTTTTTTTGGAGGGAAACTTGGAGTGATTTCCCTCCCTTTTTTCCCCCTCTTTCTCCCCTCTTTTGCCTACATATACAGCAGCTCCAGCCCCTTGCAAAGGGTTGGAAAAATTGGCTTCAAGCTTACATTACACCCCTCCCCTATCTCTCTCATTTCAACCCTCCAAACCTCCTAAGTCCTACCTCATTTCTACACCATCACCTAGCATCACACCACCACTCCATTCCAAAAGCTAGGAAGGTCTTCTCAGAGCTTAGGAGGCAGCAAACTTGGTCCAAGAAGTTGCTAAAGATTGGTCTACAATGGTGAGTTACCATTTCCCTATTTTTAGCTCATTTTTTGCATTATTTCTTAGCCCTTCTTGCTTATACTTTTGAGCTCCGGCCATAACTGAAAGTGGCATTTTTTTGGGCTCTATTTCATCTTTCATTAAGGGCCTCTCACTGTTTGAGGCCCCCATTTGGTACTTACTTCATTATCCTTCTTATATGCCATTTCCTTGCATGTTATTTTTGGCCTATATGTAAACTGTTTTGAGGCATGTTATAAACTGTGAAGTAGCTTATTTTGAGCCCTTCTTCAACATTGTTGAAGGGCTCATCATTTTTTGAGGCCTCCATATATCACTTGCCATTGTATCCATCTTTTGACCCCATTTTTGCATGATTCATTAGCCCTCTGTACTTTTGTTTTTGGACCTTGGTCCGAACTGAAAATGGCCCTTTTTTGACCTCTTCTCCATGTTTTATTAAGGGACTATTGCTGTTTGGAGTATCATTTGTACACTTTGTGTTGTAGCCTCTCTTTTAGGCCATATCTTGCATTGCATTTTGAGCATAGTTGTACACTGTTTTGGGCTCGGCCATTAACTGTACAAGGTCATATTTTGGGGCCCTCTTCAACATTTTTGAAGGGCCCTCACCTGTTTGGGACCAGAATACATCAGTTGCTTCTTTATCCCCATTTTGGCCCTTATTTTGCATAGCATTCTGAGCATACTTGTATCTGTTTTTGGGGTTTGTTGTAAACTGTAAAATATCATATTTTTGGCCCCTCTTCAATATTGTAGAAGGCCCCTTCTCTGTTTATGGACAGAATCTTGCACTTGCTTCATTATCTTGTTTTTAGGCCCATTTTTGCATGTTAATTTAGCCCCATTTGTGTCCACTGTTTGGCCTTGATTTAAACTGTAAAAATGCTTTTTTTGGGGCTTCCTTGCTTCTGTATTTACACTTCATTTTCAAATTATGCATGCATTGTATAGCTATAGGCCATTTCATGCGCCAAATTCCATGTTTCGGGACTCGTTCCATGCATTGAGTACCATTTCGCCATATTTCGGGGCTATTTTGTATCTCATTTTGTAACGACCCGGAATCGTAAATCGGAATTATCAGTAATTAATTATGTTTTAGTATGATTTAATTGGGAATTATCTGTTTGATTGGTAATAATATCTGTTGTAATGACAACTACGGGACTGAAATCGATGACTGAAATGGATTCAGAAAATGAAATTGAAAATGTCTATGTGATACCGGGAATTTTTAGAACTATCTGAAACGATAAATTGAAGACTGAATTTTGTCTGAATCGTTAAGTTCCGTTTGGCTTGTAACATTTAGCATAATTGTTTATATTGGATGGGAAGGGCCTTGTTTGGCTAAGGTTTTGGCACAAATTGATTTATATAATATATATGTGTTTAGATAAGGATGGATGGACTCATTTTGACTAAATCAAAAAGAGAGAAATATCAGAGAGAGAGAGAGTGTAAATTTGTGGAGAGAGAGAGAGAGAGAGAAGGAAGAAGAGGAAGAAGAAAGGAAAGAAAGGGGGATTAAGCTTAGCTTGGTCAAATTAAGAACTCAAGGTAAGAAACTCTCTCTAATTTCATGGAATAGATTGTTGATCCTTGGCATATAGCATGTTAATCTCAAGAATATGGCATGAATCATGTTTATTTGGCTCATTTGAGGTAAAACCTCCATGGATATAGAGATATAAAGCTTGTATGTATAGTTCATAGCTTTTCATCCTACTTCATGGGTTGATCTTGTTTATGGTCCATATGGGTTTTGAATTGAAGTTTTGATGATGGAATTATGTTGTTTTTAAGTATTTTGGGACTTGATGTTCATAAATGTGAAAGTGGATTTGGGAAATGAAGCTTGGGAGGAAGAACCAGAAATTCGGGTTTTGGCAGTGTCCGCTCGAGCGGAGGGAAGCCCGCTCGAGCGCAGAAATCGACCTCACAGCAGTTTTGGAAAAATTGTACAGTCCGCTCGAGCGGAAATGTGGGAGCTCGAGCGGGAAGGCTTATTTTCAGAAAAGTTTGGGAAGTTGTTCTGCATGATTTTCTTATGTTACCTTGCATCATTTCGCATCTTATGATTATGAAATGGACATGAATGAATGTAATGAAGGAAGAGAATGAATATGAAATGAGTATGATAGGAAGTAAAGAATGAATGGAATGTATGAAATGAATATGAAAGGAATGAACATGAAAAGAATGTAAAGAAAAGAAAGGCATGAATGATTGAATGTATGATGTTAATGTGTATTGAGAATGTATTAATGTTGATGTTGCAGGTCAAGATTTGAAGACCGTACAACCGGTATTGGAAACCCACTGTAAGTAACGTTGCAGTAAATGTTATGTTATTATGAAAGTATGTTCAAAATGATTATTATGTTATGGTTTTCAAATGATATGTTTTCTGTGAACGAATGTCCTAGTTTGCGAATCTAGTATGGCATTCATAGATAGAAAGTTACGAGATCTCGGTATGTGTCGATTAATCGGTGTACAGACCGGTTACTCTAGTCGAAAGACCATAAGTCTGTGGAATATGCCATTAACGACTGTTGACTGTTTATGACTGTATATATAAAATGTTGGACTTCGTTCACTAACCCGTCTACTTCAATGTTACTTGCTGAGCTCTAGCTCATTGTTTGTATTTATGTATTATAGGTGTGCATGCTGGGAATCAAGCCTAGGCGGAGTCTCGAGTTGAGCCGCCATTTTGGAAGCCTGCCAAGTTTTGAGAGCCTCCGAGTTGAGGCTAGGCCTGGAAGGCCGTTGTGAGCTTTTGTTTGGTTTTGTTGTATTTTTATGACTGAATTGTATGTGATCATGTTATGTAATGTAAGTGGGTAATTAACTCATCTTTTTGGCATGTAAATGTATGTTCATATTAATGCACAGCTCTTTGGACTATTAGTTTATTTATTTCGCTTCCGCGAGCCCCTTTTATTTTTGTTTTGTACAGTTAGGCCTGTGGTAATCTAGGATTACTGGCCGGTCTCGTTACCGAACTTCTAGGGGCGGGTTCGGGGCGTGACACATTTTGCCTCTGAAATTTGCATGATAATATGCCATTTTTCATGTTTTGCTATGTCTTATTAGAGTGGCATTCCGTGCCGTAGGTTCGGTCCTCGGTTTGCGTGCACGTGTGCACGCATCTCGAGTGTCTCATTTTCATCTAATGGCGTCTTATGTGAGTGTGGCTGTGGTCCAGTCATGTTAGTGTAAGTCCATTATGCATTGCGTATGCCGTTTCATTCCATAGCATTGTGTATGCTAGGTTGTATATTGGAGCATTGTGTATGCCATGTTGCATCGTGCACCGTGTATGCCGTTTCATAACATTGTGCATGTTAGGTTGTATCTTAGTTGCATTTATGCATGTCATGCATATTGCATTGCGTTCGGGATAGGAGTTAGCCCGAGCACGGGAAACGAGGTACGTTCTGTACTCCGAGTGACGGAACGTGTCTCAATTCCCCAGTCGCCGACACTCCGGATCATTCATGATGGAGTTAGGTTTTGTTGTGTTTTCCTCTGCATTCATTTCATATTGAGTTGTGCAATTCGACTCCCTCGGCCATCATGCATCGAGATGCGTGATTGATGGCACGAGGATTGAGGCATGCATACATTTGTGAAAATACATTGCTATGCCCCTTTCCTGCTCTCTGTTGCAGCAAAATTAAGAATCAGCAGTCTTCTGAGGCTTGGCGCGCTTTCCAAGAACAATTGCAAAACAGAGGCTAATTGGGGCATCCAAGTGGATTTCCGCGCAAGGCAGCCTAAACATACATCATTCATCAGAATCAAGGCAGTCCCTGGCTTGCATGTCAGTTTATTATTTTCTTAGTTAATTTGTAAATTAATTAGGAATTTGTATTATTTGGACTGTATTATTTATTCATTTGGGACTGTATATTTATTCGGACTCTCTGCGCGAGGGCATAATTGTAATAAGTGTACGTGAGTGTGATGTATGTCTTCCAACCCTACGTCTTTCTTCCTTTTTATTTACCAGCTTATAATGGTTAGATTAGGGCATGTTTCAATTAGCATACAGTATGATAGCATATTTGTATTCATTCATCTGTCTTGCATACACCGGGCTCGGTGCATCATACAAACTGCATTCGTATTTCAATTCCAAGTTGAATACATGTTAGTTGTAGCATTCTATATGCTATGTTTAGAATAGCCGAGCCTGCTATAGTTTGCATCTTTGCATGTATTGCATTAGGCATTTCTGTATACTTAAGATCATGCATGGATTTCTAATTAGTTTCTGTTTTGGCTTGGAATACTCGGTGAGTTTTATGCTTTAGCATCCTTGCATGCATGTGAGTGACTGCCATGATAGCATGCTTACCATAAGGCTATGTGCTTAGGTGATATAACTGCCTGAATGCCTGTGGGTGAAGGTTGAGTTATTTGAATTGGGACAATGCATTGACTGTGAGTTTTAAGCCCACTAGATAGTGGCAAAACCATCTTTTCTAAACCCACCTGAGGGTGGCAAAATCTGCATTTTAAGCCTACCTGCGGGTAGCAAACCATCTTTTAAAAAACAAACATGAAATGTTTTGTTCCAATACAGGCGACCCAGTCTATACTTGTATGCTGTACGCATCACATAGTAACCTAGGCTAAAAACCGAAATAAGAACGCACAATGTTTTCAAAATCAGATATCATGGTTAGTAGAGGCCGGTCTTTGACCGGGCAAGCGGGAGTGCTCACGAAGTGACCTTCCCCAATCGTACCCAAGTTCCCGAGCCGAGGCAACTTTGGTGATGACGGACACGTGGCCTTAGGCAACAAGTCAGGGTTTCCTAAATTTTTTAAAATAAAATATTTAGGTGACGACTCTGTATCTGGCAAAGCAGTCCATGTTTGGCACTTTTTTTTTAAAAATCTGTTTTCTCAAAACGATTTGCCGGATTTAGACTCTTTGATTCAAGATTAAGAACCGTGACAACAAAATTGAATCCGAGCTGTGGCGAGGTCCCCCGCGGGCCTGTCTACAACATATAGTATTAATTTATCAGTGATATTCAACTTCATAATAATCATATATTCATGTTCATTTGATATACAATGATAGATTTGCTTACTTTTGCTAATTCAATGATAAAATTTGCTATACAATGACAGATTTGCTTACCTTGCTTAATTTAGTAATAAAATTTGCTATAACATTGACAAAAGGACTTGACCATACAACCTATATCTATTTAAATGACATTGACAAAATATTGAGGGGTAAAGATTTGGCAGGCATTGTAAATTGAATTTGTAACTCATTAAAATAACATTTTAGTTTTTGATTTATATTAATTCCTTGTTTTGTTTTTTGTTTTCAACACAGGTAATAGACGCATATGCAGAACACTTACTTGCACAAAAACAAGGAACAACATCATTCATATTCATTTCAAGTTGCCATGTAAGTAATACATAGCATTTGTCATTTTTTTTTCTAGATATTTATGTATTGTTTAATGAAAAAATTCTTTGTGATCTACACGGCATCTCATCTATGCTGGGAAATTATTCAAGAAATAAGCTTTATTAATGTATAACCTCTATTTGCTTAACTGAGTAATGAATTTTGCAATGCAGTGATAAATTTTGATATGGAGTGATAAAATTTTGATCGCAGTGATAAATTTGCTTAATTTTGTGATAGCAAATTATTTAAGCCTTTCTGTTTATGTTGTGTGGTTGAGTTCATTGTTGTGATTTTATAACACTTTGTTTGCTTAATTAAGTTAAAAACAAAGTATTATAATACAAGTACTTCAATTTATCACTATAAATTGCATACTTGCCACCTACTCAATTTGAAAAAGCTTAAATTAACATTATTTTTTTTATTTATATTAGTTAGCGCTTGTTGACAACAAAAGATGAGGAAGCAACAAAGAAAATGCTGAACAAGTTGATGCTTGAAACCATGAAAGGAAGATACCTTCTCTTCACAATCCACCACAATTTTCATTGAACAATACTTGTCCTTGACATTGAAGAAGGTTCATAGAAATTCTACAATTCTATAAGACTAAGGGGTGACATGCGTAAAGATTCATACTTCAATACCGCAAATGAAGTGGTAAAAATGTTTTCACTATCAAACTTACCATTAATCCAATATATCAATTCTGATGCATGCTCAATTATACATAAAAAATTTATACAGTGATATATTTTATCATTCTTTAAATCCATGGTTTCTCATTAATTGTTTCAACAGACTTTCTAATAGAACAATTAGACAAATCTATATGTTGTAGAGAAAGATTATTGACAAGTACATAAAAGAAGAGAATCCAACTCTCATCGCCCCTGATAAATTTCAACAGGAGACAAAGAGAGTCATCAACAGTCCACAATAAAAAGACACTTCGTAAGTTGATCAATAACAAAACACTCTTATAAAAAAAAATGTAACGAAACCAAATTATAATATTTTGTTTTCAAAATGTTTTTGCAGGCTTGATTGTGGAATCATTGTTTGTTATATCATGAGGCAATATGTTTCTAGTAACAACATAATGTCTACTTTTTCTTTCCAAGGAAGAATGCAATCAATTGAGAGCCGATATATTAACTATCTTCTTGACTGACCAACAAACTGCTCAATAATAAATAGTTGATGAAAACATTGATGACTTGCCTCCGCAATAATCAACAGATCTGGAAGAAAAGAAAACATTTTACTTGTTTGTTTGTTACACTAATCAACAGATCTGGAAGAAAAGAAAACATTTTGCTTGTTTGTCTATTACAGTGTAATAAAAAGGAAACATTAATTCATTTAGTTGTTAGAATGTGAATATCATCGCTATATTTCTTAACTATACATGCCTTTGTATCATTAAAAGTTTCTTCCAACTTTTTTTCTGCAAAAAGACAAACAATACGATTCCATTTATTTCCAACTTCTCTCCTTTTTGAAAATTGCTTCGTTAGTTTCACCCGTATAGCATCAACAAGATTAGTTGAAAACAAATGGAGCTTATCCCTAATCCATGAATTAAAAGATTCTGCAGCATTTGTGTACATTTCACCATACGTCTTGCCTTGAAAATAAGCGTTACACCAACACTCATTAGGCAAATCCTCAAGAAACTTCTGAACACTACGACCACGACTCTTAAATTCTTCAAATAGCTCATTAAACAACTCAATAGTAGGAGCACATGCACATCTACTAAAAAGAGTGAGCAAATACTGTTTAGATTCACGACTCTTCATTGACAAATAAGTTTTCAAGTTTGTCTTCAAATGCATTAGACAAAAAGCATGAGAAGAAAACGAAAAGACCTCAGCTAAACTTTCAACAAACCTCCATGCCGATCAGTAACAAACACAATATCCCTTTCCAAAGTCAAAATAACAAATAACTTTGACAAGAACCAATGCCAATTGTGATAACGTTCACTATTAACAATGGCAAAACATAACGGATATAAACCTACAAATAAAATATAAACACATTATTCATAACAAATAAAAAAGATTACAAAACAAAAGCAAAATGCAAAGTATATAATATATAGCACCAACCATAGATAACTTTATCACTATATTACTACAACAATTCAATTGCAACATACAACATATAGAATCAATGCATGATAAATTTATCACTGTATAAATATAAAAATTTAACGAAAGTATACATTATACAAAAGTATACAACATAAATTTATCACTAATTGATTGACCATACTCAATAATCAACACTCTCTAGTAACAAAAATAATAAAATTATCACTGTTTTAATAATAATAACAAATAGACACAGAATATACCTTGGTTACTATGTTTTACCGTAGCAGCCAATAAACAATCTTTATGTCTTCCTTTTAAGAAAGTTTCATCAAGCATCAACACGGGCCGACAATATTTGAAACCATGAATACATGCCTCAAAAGTGAAAAACAAGCATTTGAAATGTCTTCCTTGACTATCAATATCAAATTTCATATCAAAAACACTCCCCGGATTACAATCATCAGCGGCATCAACATACCAACGAACATCGTCAAATAAAGATGAATAGTCACCAAAAACAACATCTCTTAGTTTTTCAACACCCATCCAAGCTCGCCGATAAGAAACTTCTACTCCATAATAGTCCTTGAAATCACAAACCACCTCACTAACTGTCACGACCCAAACCCGCCCCTATGGGTTTAGCACCGTAACCGGCCAGTAATCCGAGATTACCGAAGGCCTGCTTAACAGTAGAACAGTAATACAGAGTACAGGGGCATGGCGGAAGCCAATACAGTAAATAACGATGTCCAATGAGCTGTGACAGTCTGTATGCCAAAAAGATTTTTCATGCCTTCATTCGTTCAGAACAGTTCAGTCTATACAATCAGTTACAAACATTCAGTACGGGGACCTAATCCCTATTAACATTACAGTAAACGGTGTAGTACAGTAATGGTCTATACAGTACAATGACAGTTGGGTGAAGCTAAGACACCCCGAAAGCAGTCTATACTCGGAACCTCGCAGTGAGGCACATAGGCTGGCTTGACAAAACGGGAGTAACCCTGACGCTTCTAGCCGCAGTCTGGTGCCTGCACACCTACATATATATATGAGCAGTGAGCTAAAGCCCAGTGAATAACATAATGTATAAAGAGGTTATGAATGAATGTCCTTACAGTATATTGAAAACAGTCGTTTCAATCAATTATCAGTTGTCCAGTACAGTAAACAGTCATATGTGGTACATCCATAAGCAAAACAGTACAGTAAACAGTAGGTCTAAAAAAAGACCGAACAGTCGTTGATGGCCAATCAACCAGTAAACAGTAGTGGTTCCAACAAGGGAACCGACAGAGATCTCTGTAACAGTATGTGGATTCAAGAGGTGGCTCCCACTGTAGCACTTAGTTCCGTGGAATCTAGAGGTGGCTCCCAGTGTAGCACTTTGCTCCGTATCAGTAAACAGTCAGTAACAGTAATGCTAAGGATGCCACAGTACCATTCAGAATATCGGACATACATTCATTCGGGTAACAGTATCAGTTCAGAAAACGATTTAGTTCAGTAAACAGTAAACAGTTCCGTTCAATAAGCGTTTCGGTAAACAGTGAGCAGTTCAGTTCAGTAAGGTAAACAATTTAATACATAAGCAGTTCAGAAGATAATCATTTTTGAACATATCTTTACACAGTTGTTACTCACAGAGTTCTGGGCTACAGTAAGCTAGAGCGTCTCCTCGGTAGGCCAACCCTACACAGTTAACAGATTGAACACACACTAAGCTACACAGTTGGGAAGGATAATAACTTAATCCCTAATTTGCCTTGGTGTGTTCTACATCTAAATCCTCATTAAGATGCCTTAAACTAGGCCTAGGAATGCCTAGAATGGGATGAGGATGCAAAGATGCACTTAGAAAACACTTTTACAAAATTTGCTGAAAATAGGCATCTCGCTCGAGCGAGAATTTCTTCGCTCGAGCGAGCTTGCAAAATCAAAGGATTCGCTCGAGCGAGTAATCCTTCGCTCGAGCGGTCTGATGAAACAATAAAAATACTGGATGCTCGAATTTTACGCTCGAGCCACCAATCCTTCGCTCGAGCGCGGCTCAGAGTAAACGTTGGTCGCTCGAGCGAGGAATCCTTCGCTCGAGCGAAGAAGCCAAATCTGGAATTTCCAGATTTGCCTTCCAAGCTCGAACCAAGCTTCCTACCACTCTATACTCGACCTCTTGGGCCCAAATTCTGGAAAACACATTTAAACTCAATATACAACAAGTTTTAAAGCTCAATTTGAGAATTCAAAGCCCAATGGGGAGTCAATTAAAGTCAAGTTTCAAACCCATTTCATGAACATGAAGAACATGCAAACAAGCATGGATTCAAATCATTTCAAAGCTCCAATTTGATGCTCTAGAGAGCCAATTGTTCCAAAAACAAGTTGAAAACATGGACTTAAGCTTAAACATGAGCATGCATGTACAATTCTACCATGAATCCAACTCAAAACTCATTAATTCAAACATGCATGCATGATATATATACTATAATCCAACATATTTGAACTCAATCAAGTCTTAGCTCTTCAATTAAACATGAACCATGCATGAATCCACTTAAAGGCACAATCAAGAGGATGAAATTCATACCTAGGTTCCTTAATTACTAATCTTGAGGTTCAATTTGCCAATACACACTTCAATTCTTCAAGTTCCAAGCCAAACTCCTAGTTGATTTCACAAATCTCTTATTTCTCCCTCTCTAGTCGGTTCTCACTTCTCAAAATGGCTGATGGAAAATGCTTTGGTTGCATGTAATAAGGCTCAACATATAATAACCAAAGGCCCACTAGATGGCAAAATGGTAATTAAGGCCAATTCTTTGATTAAACTTATTTTAATCTAATTTAATCATACCAAATCGATTTCCGGATAAATATGCCATAAAATCACATTAATTATGATGAACACAAAACCTCAATCAATTTTCGATTTGGCCGCCGATAAGGCCTTCAATTAACAGTTTAAACATGTAAACATGAACAGATCGATAAACGATTAACAGATGGACAAATGCATTCAAACAGTTACAGTTAGTCGATTCAGTCTCGGATCTCAGTTTAACAGTAATCAGTACTTAAGCAGTAATCAGTGATGAGGGTTGTTACACTAACTGATGTCAAAGCCTTATTACGAACCTCACTTGAAATTAGCCCACCAATCATACTCGAAGTCATCCTAGTATGTTTAATTGTACGAAAAGAAGATCCGCACATATGAACATCATCAAATTGTTTAATAACAAAAGCTTTACTAGAATTTTCCACTCTAGCATGCACGCTCCATAAACATCCCAAATCAGCCCTTCTCTTATAATGAATAGTGAGACGATCCTTGTCATTCTTAACAAAATCAAAATCAAAATCAAAACCGGAATGAATAGAATACTTTAACAACGCATCTCGAAATTCAACGACTCCTTGAGCAAACCTTTGACCCAATCCTTTTATACAATTAACCCACTTATCAGAGAGCAAAGGTTTCCATTGATTTCAATAAAATAAAGATGAAAAATCAGTTTCACAAACAACACTACTACTACTACCAACTTCATCATCACAAATCATATAACCTTCACCCAAAGAACAACACTTAACTAAAACATCAATACGATGAATATCACAAGAAAGTGCGAGTCCAACTATAACTTCCAAATCCTCTTCATTTTGTAGACCATAACAAGAATGTCCAGGCATTGAATACGATATATTCAAAGAACTACCAATTAACTCACTCTATTTTGCACATAATTTATATACTAAATCCTTGAAATTAAATCCATCATTATACTTGATAACCAATGTCACACCTCTAAACTTGCACATAAGAAACAAAGAAGTTTCCATCACTATAAATCCTACAACAAACAACAATTATATTTCAACAAACAACTCAAACAACCTAAAACAAAATCTAATACAGTGATTAAATTATCAACCAACTCAAACATATCCAAAAACCAATAGTGATAAATTTAACAATTAACACTACTAAAGACCAAGAGCATAAACAGTGAATAAGGCTTACACTTATTGGGCATGGTAACTCAATTTGAATCTTACCATTATATTATGTAACTTTTTCATCTCATATTCCTATACTCACTGATAAATTTATCAGTGTTGAAAAAGTTAATCCAACAACACCCTCAAACTACTCAGTGATAAAATTATCACTGTAGAAAATCACAAACCAGCACCTGTGTTCAACCAAAACAATTTCGTAACAAAAAATAAATAAATAAATAAATAATAAATCTAATATTCATTACATATACATATTTCAAAGCTTTCAATATCATGATCAAAATACAAATTCAATCGCAGAAACAACATAATAACAACAATATTACAAACAAAATCAAAATCACAAACTCAAACTCAAACTAAAAAACACCAAAACATCGAAATTGAAATTGAAATCAAAATCAAACATACCAGTCGAGCTCCCTCCACAAAATCGCAAATCACAAAATCTAACTATACACCAAACACGAAATCACAAAACACGAAGATTCATAGATTTATATAAAGCAAATCACAAATCGAGCTCCTTCCATGAGATCGCAAAATCCAAATATACACCAAGCGCAAAATCACAAATCACGAAGCTCCACAATAATGCATTAATAAATTGCGAAATGCCACAGAAATCCAAATCCCAAACCCAAACCCAAACTCACGTCACAGTATTTTGATGGCAAAAATCAAATAGAAACGCGCCAAAACAAGGGAAAACAAAACAGGGGTAAAACAGGTACAAAAGAAAGACTCCAGGACCTATTGGTGTGCAACATCAATATTCAAGACTAAGAAGGGAATAACTATAAAAAGTAGGACTGGCCAGTAAAAAATCCTTTATTAAACCTCGAGATCAATGCAATTGAAAATTAAAACTGTAGCAATGTTTAAGTCATTTCAAAAACTTAATGGGAGGTTTCTACAATTTCATTAAATCTCACGACAGTAAATATAATTTACTAAAAAAAAAACTGACCATCCTCACTCCATCCATGGGTTGTTTGGTTATAACAATTAATCGAAAGGAAAGTAATTTGGAATTTGGATAGTTATTTGGGAAGATTTCAGGGTTGGTTTGGAATGATTTTTTCATTTTTTTTTTTCCTTCTCTTGGATAAAGTTATTTAAAAAATGGATAAATTACACTCATTTTCCTTGAGATTTAAAATAATTACAATTACTTTTTTATATAATTATATTGGCTTTACTTGGAGTTTTAATTCACATAACATTTTGGTCATTTTTCATTAGTAATTCGTGAGTCGTATGAATAAAAATATACTATTATCATCTTTTTTCTATTAAAATATATATATATTTATCTTTGTTTATTTTATTATCTACTCACTGTCTGTATTAGTTTTGATTGTTTAACCTGACTAAAAAGAAAGTTAATGTAATTATGTTAAACTTATAAGACTAATTATATTTTTTTCAACCTTAATGGACGTAAGTGTAATTAACCCTAAAATATTGATGTGTGAAAGTTGAGTGGGTCCTTTTCTTTTTCTTTTTCTTTTTCTTTTTCTTTTTTTTTCTTTTGTGAACTTTTTTAGTTAAAAACAAATTTTTTTTTTCTATGGAAAATGATATAAAAATTCACTTTCTTTCTAAACATATTTTCTAAACTCAATGATGTGTAAGTGATGTAATTGGTTAATGAAGAGAAGATATAAGAGAGAGTGCTATATTTAATATCTTAATTGATTGTCACATCATTGGATTTAAAAATTTAGTCTAATTTTTTTTTTTTTTGGGGGGGGGGGGAGAGAGGGAGGGGGGATATATGATCAATTCATTGATTGTAAGGAACTTTCACTCCTCTACATTCCCAAAAGAAGATGGGTGGGGTTAGCTGTTGTGGGGAGGCACAATAACTACTATTGTACGGTCATATGAGCCCATTTGAGATCTTTTTTGATAATGCAAACTGTTAACATTTTAAATTACATCAAATAAAGCATACATGAAAAAAATCGAGTTGATCAAACATCGTTAACCGTTTTATTGAATTACATTTCTATTTATAAAATAAATGACAAATGTGATTTTAAATATAAAATTGAATACAAATGTGAGTCAATGAAATGGTTAAAGATTTCGGATTAACTTAAATTTTTATAGATATGTTTTACTCGATATATTTTAAAAATTGAACGGTTTGATTATCAAAACAAGCTCCAAAATAGGCTCATATGACTGCATAACAGTAGCTACTCTATCCTACCCACAGCAGCCACCCCATTTCTTATTTGAAATGGGTTGGGTTTCACAAAATAAATAATTCAAATTATCAAAATATGACTCATAATGAGCTACACAAACTTCTCAATTTTTTTCAAATTAAAATATAAACTAGAAAAAAGGCATTCGAAATATGCCTTTTTAGGTGGATTACATCTATCTATACTATATATTAAGAAAAAAATGGTTTCTAATAAGAAAAATCTTGTGAAACTCAAAACTCTCATACTGTTTTTTAAGAATTTTTATTTTTTAAATAATTAAAAAATCTTCTATTGGCTAACTTTTATTGAATCATTAAAATAAATCTTATCATGCCTTAATTTACACATTTTAAAAAGAAAATTAATTAATCAATTATAAATTTAGATTTAGAGATCTGAAAAGAAAAATTAATTAATCATTTTTAAAAAATTTTAAAAAAATTTCTAACTATTATTGAATCATTTAAAAAAAAAAATCTTAACATGCCTTGATTTGTACATCTCACAAAGAAAGGTGGTGTGTTTGGTAACGTTTACGTTTTCAGTTTACATTTATAAAAATTTTATAAACTGATTTTTGTTTATTTTTAGAAAAACATAAACTAAAAACGCGTTTGGTAATTGACAAAATATTTAAAAAATTTTAAAAACATAAAAAAAAAAGTGAGAAATGACAAGTGGTGGCAAGTAGCGGCAGAAGACGGTGGTGGAAAGTGGTGACGATGGGTGCTGGGTAGCTGGTGGTGGTGGTGGTGGTGGTGGGTGGTGGCGAGTGGGTGGTGGTGGTAGTGGGTGGGTAACGATGGCGGGTGGGTGGTGGTAGTGGGTGGATGGGTGACGGTAGCGGGTGGTAGGTGGTAGGGAGTGGGTGGTGGTGGTGGTGGTGGTGGCGAGTGGCGAGTGGCGAGTGGTGAGTAGTGGTAGTAGGTGGGTGGCAGATGGCTGGTGGCGGGTGGTGATAGTGGGTGGATGGGTGACGGTGGCGGGTGGTGGGTGGTGAGTGGTAGTGAGTGGGTGGTGGTGGTGGTGGTGGTAGGGAGTGGTGGTGGCTGGTGGGTGACAGATGGCGGGTGGTAGCAGGTGGTGGTGGTGGTGGTGGATGGGTGGGTGACGGTGGGTGACGGTGGCTGGTGGTAGGTGGTAGTGAGTGGATGGTAGTGGTGGTGGTGGTGGTGGGTGGTGACTGGTGGGTGACTGGTGGTTATGAGTGGCTAGTGGTGGCAGGTGGTGGATGGTAGTAGTGGCAACTAGGTGGCGGGCGATGGATGGTAGTGGCGAGTGGATGACAAGTGGATGGTGGGTGGTAGTAGTGGTAGTGGTGGCGAGTAGATAGCTGGTGGGTGGTGGGTGGTGGGTGGCGGGTGGTGGTGGTGGCAAGTAGGTGGTGAGTGGTGGTGGTAGGTGGTGGTGGTGGGGAGTGGGAGGTGGGTGGTGGTGGCAGAAGACGGTGGTGGAAAATAGAGGCGAGTGGTGGCTAGTGTTTGGTGGTAAAAAAAAAAAAAAAACTCAAAACGGAAACACATTTTTTGTGTTTTCATTTTTTGGCCAAATTTATAAACTGAGACCACTGATTTATAAATCAAAAATTTTACCAAACAAGTTTTTATTTGAGTTTTTTAAATTTTTGTAAATATAAACAGAAAACTGAAAACGTAAGTATTATCAAACGACAAATTAATCCATTTTTTTAATTTAGAAATTTGAAAAAACCAGTATTAAAATTTAGATTTTTGCACCACTAAAATATAGTAATCAATTCACATCTTCCATAGATTATTTATCTTGATATTTAATTTTTTAAATAATTAAAAAATCTTTTATGGGCTAGCTTTTATTCTCTTATAATGTGATTGATGATCCATTCTAAGAACTTGATCCATTCTAAATATTATATAAGTTTGTTTTAGATAATGTATATCAATACAAGATCCAAAACTTCTTTCAAACATTGATGATATGTTTGATTCATGATTTTGGGTAAAAATTTTGACAGGAAAAATGAAAAGTGTGTAAAATTAGGTAAAATATAGTTATATTTCATTCATATTTCACCTATCATTTTGCTTTTCTCATTCCAAATTTCTACCTAAATTCATGAATCAAACATAATATAAAATTGGGTGCATATTTTCCATACTGAAATTTTTTTTTTAAAAAAAAAATTGTGTACTCCAAAATCTTATCACACATGTCTCTCCCTATAATAATGATTGAAATTTATTTTAGTTGCTATTTCAAATATTAGGTATAGAGTCAAAGAAAATGTATACATCTTAAAGCTTTAAATTAAAAATTTTATGTTAAAATTTGTTCAAATATAATTCTCTTAATATTTATTAAAAAAAATTATTGATTGATAAAAAGTATCTTAAACATTCAGATTATTTTTCTTTTATGATATTGAGTTTTTAAAGTAGGATGTAATATAGGCTTAAACCAAAAATTTGTGGGAAAAAAAAAAAGAAGAAAGACTTGAACTAAATATTTTAGATTAATTTTTAATATTTAATCCAATACTAGAACCTCCTAACTAGCTCATACCTGTCATGAATCGAAAAAGATAATTTTTTATAATTAGGTGAAGGTTTCATTGGCACAAGGGTGCAAATCTGAACTTTTGTATGTTTTGACTTATTTATTAAGATTTGAACGAGTTCGAATCCGAACCCGAGCCCGAACTCATGAAAATTTAACGAACCAAACTCGAGTCGAGTTGCCTTAGGCTTAACCAAAGCGAGCTTGTTCACAAGCTTTAGCAAGCCAAAGAAATTATAAATTTATACTTACATATGAGACTAAAGTTGCAATTGAAATTTTAATTATACAATCATATATATAATATATACAAATATAATAAAAGAAAAGTCAATATTTTATCAAAATAATAATATCTACCACCAATATTATATAAATGTATTATCTATAGTTAGCAATTATTTGTGTATAAATAAATTTAGCTTTTATTTACATTATTTAAATATATAAATAACATTTTTATCCTACTTTTTATACATATTTTTATATTATTTAATACATAATAATATATTTATTCTATTATTTAAATAAATGTTAAACTAACAGCTAATGAGCCAAGTTTTAGTATGTTTAGACTTATTTATTAAGATTTTAATGAGTTCGAGTTCAAATTCGAACGCAATAAAAATTTAACGAATCAAGTTCGAATGAGCCCTTACCAAACAGAACTGGAATTTGTTCACGAACAACTCTGTTCATTTGCAGCTCTAAGTATAAATATTGAGTCGAGTAGTTTCTAGGTCACTTTTAATGTTTAATTCAACACCACAAATCAATCCTAATTCATTTTCAAGTAAGAGTTATGACATACGACAATTTACAATTTTGCATAGACAAATTTTTAGACTTTATAAAATATGAAAAAATTAGTATATTAGCAAATATAATTTACTACTATCATATGGTAAATTAAAATTACAAAACTTACAAACTGAAATGTATTTATATTTTAACGTAAATACAATTTTAATTTATTCTTTAATTTCTACCAATTAAATTATGACATACAGTTTTTTATTAAGAACTTTAAACACACAATTAACGATATCAAAATAAAAATCTTCTCTTATGTATAACTCTGATAAAAATAAATAAAATTTAATTAATTATAAATATTTTTTATTTCATATTTTAAATAAAATTTATATTATTATTTTAATTTAAAAACTAATTTTTGATTATTTATTTATACCTGTATATTGCATTGTTAATATACTAAAAGTGATTAAAAAAGTCGAAGTCAAATTGAGAGGGCATAAATCATGATGGCATGTTGGAGTGCTCAAATTACTCGATAAACTGGAGAATCGAACTAAATCTACCTCTTTCTGTTGGTTTGATTTTTGAGTACATTAGTTGTTCTAAATTTTTAAATCATCAAATGGATAGGATTGAATTGATTCTTGACTTATACCTTACCTAAATAGAACCTATGACACCTCAAGATATATTTACTTTGTGAAAATAAAATATAATTACAATATTTTTTGAGTCATAGTAGAATATAACAAACTTGTGCAAATAGTTTTCCAAGAAACTTCTTGGCGTGGTGAGCCATGTGGACCACATGGTGTGTTATAGAGTGCAACATAGTACTACATAATAAGGGTCTTCTCACCTATAAATAGGTGAATTGCATGGTAATAAAATCACAAGATTAATAAACGAGAGGTATATGAGATGAGAGCGTGAGTGGAAATCAGAAGTAAGAGTAAATAATCAAATTTGAGGTGAGTTGTATTATATTTTGAACTATCATAAATTGTTTTATATAAATCTATTTTACAAATTATATTGGTTTTTAAAAGTATATTATTTGATAAATAAACCATATTTGCTTAAAATGGAAAATCTATGAATATAACTATTTATTAAATGTATTTTACACAATTATTTTGTAAGTACAACTACAGAAGTCCCATGTCTTGGGAGACTTAAATAATTATTAGCCCTCTATATTGTCACTTTAAGTAACCCTTTGTTTGTCATGGATCCACTGACCCTCTGATTTTTAGTATGGAGCAAAGTATGTGTGTGGAAAAGTGCTATAATATTGTGAGAGCCACCTCTAGAATTCGTACGAGCCACCTTTTGAGTCCATACATCTATTCTGTTTTCGTTCTATATTATGGTTATGATTATTTGCTTATATGATTTCTATGTTATGCTTCTGTTATTTAAAATGATTTATATATTTCTATTACCAAACAAATCTCTATTTCGCCTAAATAATTATCTATGGTAATTTTATGCCGTTATACTCTTAGTATAATATTTCTCATTCTATCATATACTTAGAGTTGTCAACCACTTTCAGGTGACGTGTCAGGACCAATGCATAGGATAGACACAAGGCACTTTGCAGTCATAGTTCAGCTCTAGCAATATAAAAAAATAGAAACTCCAATGTATATGTTTTTGTTATAATTAAATAAAGTTTTGAAAATCCTTTTATTTTACTCTACTACATTATTAATTTGTTATGACTTTAGTTATTGTCTTGTTGCGACGTCGAACCTCCAAGTACCAGGTTTGAGTCGTGACAGAATCAATCCAAGAACCGAACCTATTTATATATATATATATATTAAAATTTTATTTATATTAACATATTTTCACCAAATTGGTCTATTAATAAATTTGATTGCACCTAATGATTTTTCACATACAACAATTATTAGGTGAATGAAAGAAATACTAGAAGTTTGTGTCGGATTTTGTAATTGATTTTATTTGTATTGGTTATATTAATAGAATTAATTTATATTGGTTATATTTAAGCTTGAGTTAGATTTAATTTGTATGGTTTTTTTGTATTAAATAATTTTTTACTCTTTATTTATGTTATGTTTAAATATTAAAGACTTATTTATTTTAATTATTTATTATTAATTGATTTTTTTTTAATATAGTGGAACCATAATTCCAACTTAAACCAACCCAAATTACATTGGATTGAGTTAAATTGGTTCTAGTATAATTGATTTGATTCTGAATCTAAAAATTTACAACTGATCAGAATTAAATTAATTTTAAATTTATGGTTAGTTTGGGATGTTCTAAAAAAGTACACTTTTTGACTTATTGGTTTATATGGATTGGGTTGGGTTTGGATTGGGTTTGATGTGATGTATTAGAGAGATGATGTGATTTAAATAAGATAATATGACTTAAATAAAATAGTGACTTTTTAACTTTTTATATTATTTAAGTTATACCAAACTTGCCCTTAATGTCAAACCGAAGTAATCCACCATATAAACATACCCTGTGGCATGTGCCTCTTGCACATGAAATACGGCACAGATGCGGTCAGCGAATATGAAAATGGGGTAATTTACATTACATATGTAGGAAAAGAGAATACAAATTCACGAAAAAAATTATAATTATAATTATTAAGACTTATAAAAAAAATTATTAATTAATAATTACTTTTTTAACACACCACTAATGGGAAAAGGGGAGGATAATGTGACAGCTTGATTAAGGTTTGTATCGATTTTATTTTAATAATTCCAATTGTTTGTATTATAAGATCTATCGAGTATATTATTTAAAAAAATGAGATTAATCAGATATACGTAGCGTTATGATTGGACATAATTATTTTTAAAAAATTATTAAAATTATATTAATTGTTTATTTTTTAAAACATAAATTTACTCTTATTATCGGCTATGTCTAATTGATTTTTTTTTTTTTTAATAAATTTTTCATCTAACAAATCCTATAATACAATTGATTTGAATTTTCAAAATAAATTCGAAAAACAACCACCACAAGTTCACAGGACAGTGGTGTCCTCTAAGTTTCCACCACTAATGTGATATTTCTCTTTAAAAAAGGTTCAAAACATGTCACGTGACTCATATCCCATTTATCATTATTGTTATTATTATTTATTATTTTTTTATTTTTTTGGTGTGTGTGGGTTATAAATTACACTGATTTTCAAATTTCATAATTTTTAAATAATCACATAATATTAAAAGGATCAGAATCAATGTAATTGTGTAAATATATGAAAATAAATAATGTAAAATAAATTTCAATATAAATAATATGATTTGTTTATTCATATAATTAACAAATTTATAATAAAATTAGACCTTATGAGAGTTTAATATAATCATACTAAGCTTATAGTGTTTACTGTATTTTATTCAAATTTTAAGAGAAATCAATAGATTATATCCTCTCTTTTTTTTAACAATATTTAAGGCTCGAGCATGAATTTTAATTGAAGGAGACAATATTAAAGTAAATTATTACGTTGAAGTTATTTAGAACATAATGTTTAGTTTAATTTGATTTGATTAAAAAATTTATTAATATTTTTACTGTTATTTCATTTTCATGTATATCATTACAGTAATGGCATGTTTGATTGAAAGGATTAAAGTATGGGATTGGGATTATTAATCCGTGGGCCCAATTATCCTATGTTTGTTTTTCCATTTTGTTTTAGGATTATTATCCAACAAATTTGTAGGATTATTAGTAATGGGGTAGGGATGGGATTGTGAATACCACAATAATTTAAGGTCATGTTTGATTCACAAGATTAATAGTGAAGTATTAATAATCCTATTAAATTAGTGTGGTATTCACTATCCAATAGGATTAATATTCATTGGATTAATAATCCCACCCCTACCCCATTACTAATAATCCTACAAATTTGTTGGATTAATTATCCATTGGATTAATAATCCTAAACTAAAATGTTAAAACAAACATGGGATAATTGGGCCCACGGATTAATAATCCTAATCCCATGCTCTAATTTACCCAATCAAACATCCTCTAATAGGATTATTAATACCTCACTATTAGTTTTGTAGAATCAAACATGACCTAAATGTAATAAATTATCATAACATTCAAGTTTAGGGAGCTCTCTGGATACTTGTAAAAAAAAGTTCGGGCTCTCGGATGTAGGTCTCTTTTGGATGAACTACTTGTTCGGGTGAGCTAATTTAGTTTTATTTTTTAGTTTTTTTTTTTTTTTGTTTATTTAACTTGATTAAAAAAAGTTATGTATGAGATAAATTTTGATTTTTTTTTTGTAATTGATTTGATGGTTGTGAGAAAAAAATAAAATGATTATGATTTATATATTACATTTTGTTTTATTGGCTAGATTAACATGTTGTCTTTATTGGCTAATTTAGCCAAAATAGCTCATGCCAAACGAAAAAAGGTCAGTTTATTGGTTTATTTAAGTCATATCACCTCTTTATTTTTTGCACATCTTTTCGTAATAAATAAAAAATTAATTTACAAGTCATACCCAAAATAATTCTTAAACAAGCTAGTTCAAGATGAACGTGGACAAATTTTTCTATATTTCAAGTTAGGTTTTGACAAATTCTAGTGATACTGACAAATTCTAGTGATACTAAATTTGCCAATACTTTATTAAATGTACTTAATCATCGAATAGCATTATTATTTAAGATTAGAAGTTAGATCTCATTTTTAAATTCAATGATGTTTCAAGCAATTAAGATATTAAAAGTAATACTATCTCTCATATCTTTTATAATTATCAATAAATCATATCATTTACACATTGTTGAGTTTATAAAATAGGTCTAAAGTGGATTTGTATATCATTTTTCATTATAAAAGAGTAATAAAATAATTTAGTTTTAAATGTTTAATTGTGCCATCAAATAGGGCGAATTAACAAGTAATAGTTAGCCATGTTTGGCAACAGTTAAAGTAACTTTTTAGATTATTTAGATTTAATTTTATTTATTATTATTATTATTATTTGGTAAAAATAAGTTGTGAAACTATTTGGTACAACATTGAAAAAGTTACGAAAATGTTTGGAAAATAAGTTATTGAGGAAATTACAATTTATTTTTTTTAGTTTGACTTTTGTAATAAAATAAAACTTAAATTTTTTATTTTATTAATTTAAATCCTAATATTTTGATTTGTTTAACAATTCACCTATTTTTGTCAAGTAAAATTAATAAAAAAAAATATATTTTTTAGCTATTAAATTCAATATAGGTATACATAATATGTTTAATGAACATTTTTTTTATTGATTTTAATTATTAAAATACTCTTTTTTTGATCAATTTTACTTAACGAAAATAGACTGATAATTTAGAGTAAAATAAATCAAGAGATTAAGTTTTAAATTAACAAAATTAAAAAGGCTCAAGCCATAAGTCCATTTTATAGTCTTTTAAGGACATAGATGCAAGGGACTTTCTGGTTGAGCTCATAAGAATAGTCCTCTTTTTGTTTGGATCCATAAGGGCATGCCTTCGAGTTTGTTTGGATCCACGCGTGTTATCTGTTGAAATCAAACCCATTTTCCTCTCTCTCTCTCACCTCCATCTTTCTCTCTCTACTGCCTCTCACTCCTCATTTTCTTCGGGCACAGCTTCAAATTTCTTTCTCTCTTCTCTCTCCTCCTCCTTCTTCTCTAGAGGCGACCCTCTCATTTACCTCTTTGCTCTCTTTTCCATCTTCTCTCTCTTCATTGACAACCTCTCTCTTGTTGACTCTCACTTCGAAGGCTTCAACGCCGATGATTCCAACGAAACCCTAGAAGACTATTATGATTTTGGACTCTCTGTTTTGCCGAAACAACTTCAAAACAACAGGCTTCTTCATACCCAATGTGGAACTCTAGCATATGTGTCGTTGGATGTGCTGAGGAAGAATGGTTACGATGGTGCTAAAGCTGATTTATGGCCTTGCGATGTGATTCTCTATGTTCTTCTATCTGGGCTTTTGCCCTTTCAATATGAGAACCTCATGAACATGTATAGAAAGGTTTTCAAAGCAAAGTTTGAATTTTCGCCATGGATTTCCTCTGAATCTCGGAGATTGATTTTGAACTCCTAATGGCCGACCCAAATCGGGGAATCACAATCCTAGGTATAATGCGGGTTCCTTGGTTCAACAAAGGATTCACAAGAGCACACTCATTTTCAATACCAAAAAAACAAAAAATTCCAAAGAATTATAAGAAGAACAATAAGAATTGACCCATATGAAGAGTTCAGCCTCGTTCCATATTTTGTTGATTTGGGTTGGATAGTTGTTGACCAATTGAACAGATACAAAAATTGAACAGATAAGCTATAAAAATTTAATTAAATGCCCCTCTCTCTCTCCTCTCTCTCTATATATGTGTGTGTATATATACGAGAATTTGAACAGATAGAATAAAAAATTGAACAGATAGGTTAAAATAATGAACAGATAGGTTCAACAAATAGATTAAAAAAATTTAAACAAATAGGTTAAAGTAAAATTTCAATAGATAGTTGATATTTATGGAACAAAATCCGCTAGTGAACTTTTGACCAACAAATGTTCTTATTGCCAAATAAGATTTTTCTTTAAATTTAATGTCTTGTACCTTCTTTAAATTAGATTTTTCACCAATTTTCTTAATTAAAACTTAAGATTTATTTTGTTATAAAGGTCAAATCTTAAGTTTTTCTATTTTTTTTATTTACAATTTTCCTTAAGTTATTAAATTGTTTGCTTTTGTTTTTTGAAGAACAATTGAATCTTTTATTATATCATTTATGATCAGATACATTGTATATTTATACAGATGCCATGTAACAAACTCCTAACAAACTCTAACTAACTTGAGTTAACAAACTCTAATTACTAACTAACTTGGGTTTAACAAACTAACTGCTTAACTAACTATCTTGAGCTTGATGCAGATGCAGAGCAATCTGGTGCTGCTGATGCAGAGTAAAAATCTGGTACAGAGTGAGAATCTGGTGCTGCTGCAAATAGAGTCTTATTATCTCCTTGCAAGCGGATGGGAGGAGAAGTGACCAGTAGCTTGGACTGAAGGTACTGAAACCGAGCAACAGACAGGGGTTTGGTGAAGATATCTGCAATTTGCTCAGCAGAGGGTATGTAGTAAAGAAGAAGCTTCTTGGAAGCAATTTTGTCACGAATAAAGTGACAATCAACTTCGATATGTTTGGATCTTGTGTGAAACACAGGATTTGAGGCTAAGGCAATGGCAGATAAGTTGTCACACCAAAGAATGGAAGTGGTTACAAAAGGGAGAGAAAGATCATGAAGAAGCATTTGTAACCAACTAAGTTCAGCCGTAGCATGAGCTAGAGAACGATACTCAGCTTCGATGCTGGATCTGGACACGGTAAGCTACTTTTTAGCAGACCAAGAGATGATGTTAGAACCAAGGAAAACATAGTAGCCAGAGGTAGATTTGCGATCAACAGTGTCACCAGCCCAATTTGAATCAGAAAATGCCTGAAGCTCAAACGAACTAGGACGAAAAGTCAAGCCATGAGAAAGGGAACTCTGAACAAACCGAAGAATGCGTTTGAGCAGAGTAAAGTGAGCATTAGTAGGTGCATGCATGTATTGACAAGCTTGATTGACAGCGAAAGACAGATCGAGACGAGTAAAAGTTAGATATTGTAAAGCACCTACCAAACTTCGGTATAACTGAGGCTGATGAAAAGGAAGATTAGCAGTAGGAGTATCAACAAGTTTCATTGACATAGGAGTAGGACATGGTTTACAAGAGGTCATTCCAACTTTAAGAAGAATGTTAGAGGCATATTTAGATTGAGACAAAAAAATAAGAGTCACTCACTGCTTGAATAGAAATACCCAAGAAATAAGAAAGATCACCCAATTCTTTCATGGCAAAAGCAGAGTACATCTGGTGAATGAGAGCTTGAAGATGAGAGGGACTATTACTAGTAAGTAAAATGTCGTCTACGTACACCAGAAGAACTGTGATGGTAATGGAAGTCTTGTGAATAAAGAGAGAGTTATCACAATGACTATTGACAAACCCTTGAGATAATAAGAACTTGGAGAAAGTAGAATACCAAGCGCGAGGAGCCTGTTTGAGGCCATGAAGAGCTTTCTGAAGCTTGCATACATGATGGGGAGAAGAAGAGCTAACAAAACTTGGTGGTTGAGTCATATATACTTCCTCATCCAAAGTGCCATGAAGAAAAGCATTGCTGATGTCAAGTTGTTTTAATGGCCAATGATAATGTAAAGCCATACAAAGTAAAACCCGGATGGTGGGATGTTTAGCCATAGGGCTAAAAGTTTCAGTATAATCAATGCCCTCTTGCTGTAAAAATCCCTTAGCAACCAACCGAGCTTTATATCGGGCAACAGAACCATCACTGTTGCTTTTGATTCGAAAAACCCACTTACAACCAATAGCCTTCTTAGTAGAAGGAAGAAGGACAAGAGACCAAGTACCCTGAGCAAGTAAGGCATTATATTCTTCAAGCATAGCTGAATGCCAAAGAGGGGAAGCAAGAGCTTGTTAATGAGAAGAAGGTTCAATATCTGAAAAGAAAGGAGTAGTACAAGCTACAAGACCCTTAGTTTTAGATCTGGTAAGCATGGGATGAGAATTAGTAGAAGAAGAGAAATGAGGAATAGATGAAGTGGAAGAAGGTAAAGAAGGTAAATGAATAAAAAGAGAATCAATTAGAATAGAGTGAGAAGATGCAATAGGCTGAGAGGAAGGCCCAGATAAAGGTGGAGCAAAAAGGTGGACAGCAGAACACGGCTGAGAAACTGGAGAAATAACTGCAGCAGATCTGGTAGAAGATCAAACCAGAGGAGCTGTAGAGGATGCAGGCAGAGGTGTTGGTGAGGAACATGGCTGAAGAATTGAGGAAGGGACAGCAGGAGGTCTGTTATAAGAACAAAAAGAAAGAGCTCCAGAGGAAGAAGGCAAAGGAGCTGCTGGTGAACAAGGCGGAAGAGCAGCAGATCGGGAGGAAGATGGAGCAGGAGTAGGAATGAGACCTTTACCTGTGTGATGAATAAGAACAGAAGTGCCATTTCCAACCATAATTTGATCAAAACCAGTATAGGATTGTGATATGTTGAGATTGGAGAGATCATTAGTAATATGATCAGAGGCAGCTGAATCAAGGTACCAGGGAGCAGTCTCAGATAGAGAAGGAGGAGGAACAGAAGTAACATAGGCTCTTGATGAAGGATAAACAGAAGAGAGTTCAGAAACAGACTGTGATGAAGAAGTCGGAGCAGAAGCATGTGGAGGAGCAGTCTGATGAAAGTTCATATCCAGTCTGTGCCAACAATCAATAGCCGTTTGATTACCTTTGCCACAGATTTGACAAAGTTTAGCAGATGAATAGAATCGACCTCTACCTCGAGAATTATATCAGCCAGTACCGCGAAAAGAGCCTCGATAGCCTCCTCTCTGATTTCGAAAAGAAGATCGTCCTTTTCTTGAAGAAAAAGATCCACTGGTGGACACATAGGCAACTGTGTTTTCATGAGATTGCAATTTTTTCTGTTTGAAGTCTATATGTAAAGACTCAGAACACAAAAGAGAAGATAAGTCCACCATGGAAATAGGCTCAATTCGAGCACGGACAATAGTTTTAAGAGCATCAAACTCATCTGGCAAGCCATTCAGAGTGATCAGTACCAAATCTTCACCATCCATAGGTGATAAAGCAAGAGCTAATTTATCAGCAAGTTCTTTGATTTGAAGCAAATATTCTTCAATTGATTTGGAGCCTTTAGTTAACTGAGTCAATTGATTCTTGATTAGATAGATGTGAGAACGAGACACCATGGTGAACCGTTTGCAAAAAGCAGTCCAGACCTCGAAACTGTGTTACAGATAAAGAACAGAGGAAAAAATTGTAGGTGTAAGAGTAGCAGTTATACAATTGAGCAGATGAGCATTTGTCTTGTTCCAAATGACTCGATCTGGATTCAAAACTTCAACACCATTAGAGTCGGTGATCATCAATGGAGGACATGGAACTGATCTAATTACAAAGTCTAACAGATCTGTAGCTCGTAGAACATTCTGAAATTGACTTCGCCATATAAGAAAATTGGTATAATCGAGTTTAACAGTGATAAAAGAATTCAGATTAGAAATCAAGAGATTAAGATTTGCAGGTAAAGAAGAAGAAGATGATGAAGCAGCCATATATGGATATATGGATTGAAACTATGCTCGTAGGAGCTCTATGGAGGCTCTGATACCATGAAGAACAATTGAATCTTTTATTATATTTACAGATTCCATGTAACAAACTCCTAACAAACTATAACAAACTCTAACTAACTTGAGTTAACAAACTCTAATTACTAACTAACTTGGGTTTAACAAACTAACTGCTTAACTAACTATCTTGAGTTCTTGAGCTTGATGCAGATGCAGAGCAATCTGGTGCTGCTGATGCAGAGTGAAAATCTGGTGCAGAGTGAGAATCTGGTGTTACTGCAGATAGAGTCTCATCATTGCTATGTAATTGTTCAAAATGGGCTTATAGCAACAAACGAAATGTGCTAATCTAACAACTAACATTTGCCGATCAAAAAATATATATATATATTTCAATAAGTTACACTACCAACCATTTAAATGAAGTATTAAGACTGAGTAAGGAAATCGAAAAATTCGCAAATTGAACAAATCTAAACCAATTCAGTAGGTTTGATTTGGTTTTTTTAATTCATTGTTTAGTCTTGATTTGGAAAATTAGGAAACTGTTCTCTACGGATTGATTCCAAATTTAGGTTCACGGTTCCAGATTTCAACTAAACCAGACCATATAACTTAAATCATATATAGTTATTTGCTAGATATTATATTTGTTAAGTCAATGGTGGAACAATGTGCATGTTTATGTTTTAAAAGGTTATATATGTTTTGAAAAATGATGACAAATTAATGTTGTACAATGTTTGCTTAATCTTATATTTTACTTAAATGGTCAATATTATGAGAGTAGTTTGTTTGGTGGACATTTTATTATTATTTTTATAGTTTTAATGATCGGTTGACATTTTAAAATAAAATATTATATGATGTTTCTTGTGAACAAATTAATGTGAAACCCCGGTTCTAAACCGAACCGAACCGTGTTTAAATGATTGGATTCAAATTGGTTTGGTTTGATTCTAATTTTTATGGAACCATAGAAAATGAATTAATCCTAATTTCATCCCAAACCGATTCAAACCAAACCATGTTCACCTCCTATGAAGAATGGATTGGACTTGAAAGCTAGCAATTGTAAATATAAAAAAAGCAAGAAAGAAATGAAAAAAAACTTGACAGGTTTATATCAAGGACACACTTGAATCATAATAAAAAATAATAAATAAAAATAAAAAAATATGGAGGAGAATAATTGGCTCCAAATAACAAACATAGACTTTTTTAACCAAAAAATTTAAAAATAAGGTCACAAACCAGTGGAGCCGAGTTGAGCCAAGTCAAACCGAGCTTTGCTGTCATGACTCAAACCTGCCCCTATAGGTTTAGCGATGTAATCGGCCAGTAATCTTGGGATTAACAATGGCCTCTTAACAGAATAACAAAATATAAAGGGCTGCAGAAGCAATTATACAAATACAAGCTCCATAGAGCTATGAAGACATACATGAAACAGATAATGTTTTAAACTTATATGATGTCAAACTTCCATACACATAGTATCATAGAGGACTTCACCCAATGTACAGGTAGACAAACCAAACAAAAACAAAAGAACATCGTCAACAGAACCACAAAACTTAACTTCTCAAAAGGAACCTCCTCGGGAGGCACGGTGACTGGTTGACCCAAAAACACTCTAGGCAGTAACTTAGACCTGGTCATGAGCTTGCTCACCTACATATATAAATATAAATAGTGAACGGAAGCCTAATGAATAATAACAAAGTAAAGGGTTTAAATGAATGATATCCATAATAGATTCAGAAATCATAGTTCATATTAGAAACAGATTTATATTCGTATTCTTTTTCAAACTACATACAAAGATCGGAGTTCATGCTTCATCATACATGGTATATCCGTTAGCGTTATCATGCTTGTTAGTTCCATTAGGAACCTTCGATACCGAAAACTTGTAATATACTTGAGCCACGGTATTATTACCTCTGAGAAAGGGCATTGAG
>CM039305.1:150393338-150552338 GCA_022316695.1 Camellia oleifera
CATATAACGCCTTGTAAGGTGCCATGCTAATGCTTGAATGAAAACTATTGTTGTATACAAATTCAGCTAAAGGAAAATGGGTTTCCCAATTCCCTTGAAAATCTGATACACACATACGCAACATATCTTTCAAAGTTTGTATGGTCCTTTCTAATTGTCCATCGATTTGTGGATGATATGCACTGTTCAGTCTCAATTCAGTCCCCAATGCCTTTTGTAAACTTTGCTAAAACCTCGATGTGAATTTTGAATCCCAATCATAAATAATGGACATCGTCACTCCATGCAATTTCACAATCTCATTAATATAAATTATAGCCAATTTATCCACATTATAAAATGTTTTGACAGGTAAGAAATGAGCAGATTTAGTCAAATGATCAACAATTACCCAAATCGAGTCCATATCTCTAATGGAGCGATATGCTTTCATTTCCATTCTGGTATTGGTAGTGGTTGAAGCAATCTCACGGGTCATTGATGCTCGACCTTTACTTGTTGGCATTGTAGACACTTAGACACAAACTCAACAATTTCTTTCTTCATTTCCGACCACCAAAAATTTTGCTTCAAGTCTTGATACATTTTTGTGTTCCCCAAATGGATGGCAAATTTTGAACTATGTGCTTCTTGCATAACTCGATTCTTTAATTTAGATTATTCGGTACACATAATATTCTTTGAAACTTTAACACACTATTTCAAAAGCAAAGTCCAACCTCGGTTTGGATTCTCTTTCTTCAATAACTTTCTTCAAAAATTCATTTTCTTGTTGTTTTTCTTTGATTTCTTCAACTATTGCCGGTTAACAAGAAATAACAACCAAAGTCCTGCCTTATTCTCGCAAAACAACATCAACTTCAAATCTTTCTAGATCCTGTAACAATGCTCTTTGTCCAGTAAGTAAACAAGCTAAGTTCCCAATTGATTTATGACTAAGTGCATCGGCAACGGTATTAGTTTTCCCTAATAGTACAAGATTTGCAAGTCATAATCTTTTATCAGTTCCAGCCATCTTCGTTGTCTCATATTCAGCTCTTTTTGTGTAAAGAAATACTTTAAACTTTTGTGAACCATATAAACTTCTTACGTTGCCCTATATAGATAGTGGCGCCAAATTTTCAATGCAATACCACTGCCACAAGCTCCAAATCGTGGGTCAGATAGTTCTTTTCATGCGGTCTTAGTTATTAGGAAGCATAAGCTATCATCTTGTCATTCTACATCAATATACACCCTAAACCTTTATAAGATGCATAATTGAAAATAATAAAACCATCCGTACCTAAGGGTAAGGTCAGGATCAGTGCAGTTACAAGCCGAGTCTTCAATTCTTGAAATGATGATTCTCTCTAATCAGTCCACTCGAACAGTACCCCTTTTTGTGTCAATTGGGTAAGCAACAAGGCAATCTTAGAGAAGTCTTTCACAAATTTGCAGTACTAACCGGCCAAACCCAAGAAATTTCGAACTTTAGTAACACTGATCGATCTAGGCCAATTTACAACTGCCTTTATCTTTTGCGGGTCAATTGAAATGCCATCTTTATTTATCACATGCTCCAAGAACATAACATTATCAAGCCAGATTTCACACTTTGTTAGTTTAGCATATAACTTCTTCCCTCTTAAGGTTTGCAAAACAATTCTTAAGTGATGTTCATGTTCTTCTTTACTTTTGGAGTAAATCAAGATTTCATCTATAAAAACAACAACAAAGTCATCGAGGAATGACTTGAAAATTCTATTCATAAGATCCATAAAAGCAGTAGCGCATTAGTTACTCTGAAAGGCATAATAAGAAATTCGTAATGTCCATACCTTGTTTGGAAAACAGTCTTTTCTACATCATCAACTTAACTTTCAGTTGGTGGTATCCGGATCTAAGATCAATTTTGCAGTTCCGATTTATAGCTCAAAAATACTGAGGCTCGAATGGCCCGAGTTCCAAAACGACATTGTTTTGGAATTTTTTTTCCTCTCTTTTCTCTTTGAAGCAGAGGTGAAGATGAAGATGAAGAAGAAGAAGAGAGAGAGAGAGAGAGAGAGAGAGCAAACACCATATGATTCATCATCAACTAAGCAACCTGAGATCATCATCATCATCAAACACTAGATGATTCATCATTAACAATGCTAGATCATCATCATCATCAACACTAGATGATGCATATTTCCTAATCTACAACACATCATCAACATCAACAACAACAACATATCATCATCAACAACACCAGATCTGTGTATATACACAGATCTATACACACACACATACATATATATATATATATGAGAGAGAGAGAGAGCCACCCACCGGCACCATCATCATCGCCTCCTCTATGTGCATACAGATCTATGCTCTTCTTTATTCTCTCAATCTTTTCTCATTTTTCTCTCTCTCTTGCCACTTCTCTCTTTCTCTATGTCTATTTTAGAAAGAGAAGGGGAAAAAAAGGAGAAAAAAAGGAGAAAAAAAAAAAAAAGAATACCCAAAACGACATCGTTTAGGGTATTCGAGCCACTTCGAGCCAATTTTCTTTCGAGCTACGAAGGATTATTCTCAATTTTGGAAAAGACTCGAGCCCCTTGGAACTGATCAAATAAATCGTCGATACGAAGTAATGCATACTTGTTCTTCACAGTCACCTTGTTTAATTCACGATAATCAATGTAGAGCCTCAATGAACTATCTTTTTTTTTTTTTTTTTTTTCCCCATAAATAAGACTGGAGTGCCCCATGGTGAAGTACTAGGCCTAATAAACTTCTTGTCCAACAACTCTTGCAATTGAATTTTCAATTCTTTCAGTTCGGTGGTTGACATTCTGTATGAGGTTTTGGAAATCGACTGTGCACCTGGTATTACCTTAATAGTGAACTCAATCTCCCTGTCAATCAAATTCTCTGTCAAATCATCTAGAAAAACATCTGGGAACTCTTTGACTATAGGAATATTGTCCATATTAGCTTTATCAACAGTTGACACAGTCATTACACAACACAAATATCCCCTACAGCCTTTTCTAATCAATTTGTATGCTTTCATGGATGAAATCAGGTATGGGGGAGGAACACCAATTCCATTAAATATAAATTCAAGCAATTCAGGTAGCTAGAACACAACTTGTTTGGTTACACAATTTATAGTGGCATAATATTTTGTTAACCAATCCATCCCTAAAATTACATCAAAATGATCAATATTCAGAGGCAACAAATCAACATATAAAATCACATCCCCAACTATAATCTCACATGCAGGATATATATATATATATGTGCACAAGACATAGATCCCCCAATTGGTGAAGACACAGCTAATAAATAGTTCATGGGTTCTTAGTGGTCTAGTTAATTTTCTTGAAAAAGCATGTAATACGAATGAGTGTGTAGACCCCGAGTCAATCAAAATATAAGCATTTTGAACACAAATAGGAAGTGTACCTGATACTACTGCCTTGGTATTCTGCATATCTCTTGGGACTAGTGCAAAAACCCGTCCTTGCCTTAAAGTTTCTTTCACTGAAGTAGCTTTAGGATTTGATTTCAGTGTAGAAGTTGATGTCACTGCACTTGCCACGAGTCTATTAGTGCCTTGGGGTAAGGAAGGACAATCTTTGACCATGTGGCCAGTTTTGCCACACCTAAAGCATGCCCCGAAGATTTTGTAACAAACACCCTCATGTCTTTTACCACATTCTAGACCAGGTGGTGTAGAATTATTCCCTTGATTGGAGCTATTTGATGACCCGCATTCTATTTCTTATTTTGTGAGTTGTTCCGACCTTTCTTGAAATTGAAACTGTGTCTTTTTCCCTTCCAATCAGCCACTGGTGTCTTGGCCTCTTTTAAAGCTGCAATGTTGCCTTGGACATAAAAGCTCTATCAAGAACATTCACATATTTTGTCAACTTAAGAACATTGACTCGATCGAGCACTTCGACATTGAGTCCACTCTTAAATTTTCTGGTTTTCTTATAGTCAGAATCTGCCATGTATGAAGCGTACTGAGCAAGTTTCGTGAATTTAGTTTCATATTCAGCCACAAACATAGTACCCTACTTTAGTTGCTCAAATTCAAACACTTTGCGATCACAGACACACTGAGGAAAATATTTCTCACAAAATGCTTCTTTAAATTGAGCCCATGTCATAGAACCACTGTTGTCTCGAATAAGCATCCACCACTGTCTTGCTTTTTCTTATAAAGTGAAGGTTGCCAGTAAAACTTTGTGTGCCTCCGAGCACGGAAAAACTTCAAACAACTTTTTAGGTTTTAAGCTTCACGCCTCAGCTTTCAAAGGCTCAATACCTCCCTTAAAGGTCGGTGGCTTCATTATGTTGAATTTCTGGGTTAGGGCTACAATGTCATCATTGTTGTTTGGCTCAACTTGCATTGGTAGCGGAGAAGGATGTGGGAGTTGTTGACTTCATTGTTGTTGTCTCAGAGATTTTGTTAATAACTCAACCATTCTTGCTAATCGGTCAATTCTTGCGTCTAATGATTCAGTTTCATCTGTATTTCTTGTATTCTCCATTGGTCTATATGTACACATGATAATAATAAACATCGGAAATACAGTTCACACATTAATATTTACAATAGGTATGTATGTAACAATTCCACACACACTCACACATGTTAATGTAATGCCCTAATTTCTTTTTTAGGACATCTTATAGTTCATTTGGACGTGTGTGTGCGGTATAACTCGTACTCTGATACCACTTTGTCACGACCCAACCCTTGCCCCAAGGGATTAGAGAAGTGACCGGCCAGTAATTCGAGATTACCAAAGGCCTGCTTAACAGTATTGTAGTAAAAAGGGCTAGCGGAAGCCTATAAATAATAAAATATGACGTCCAATGAGCTGTGAAAACTTACATGAACAAAAACAAGTCTTTATATGTATACATATACACATGAGTCCACATCATGCTTAAGTACAAAAACATAACATAATTACGAGATTACCCAAAAACAAAATTAGTCTTAAAACAAAAACATTCATACACTTGATCAAAATTCAAAAAGGTGTATTTAAAACCACCCATGAAGCCTAGAAGCTTGACCGTTTGGAACCTCGCAATGAGGCACGAGAGTTGGCTTGACAAAACAGAGCTTAGGTCGACGCCACTACGTCTGGTCTTGAGCTTGGTCACACACACACACACACACAAAAAACGGTGAGCTTTTTCAGGAAAAAAAAACTAAGAGTTGTAATCAATTGGATCAAATTAACATAAAATTATAAATTTAAGGTTAACACCGTAGTTGTTTGTGTAGGCAGAATCCTAGTATAGGGACTAAAATGACAATTGAAATTATATGAACTAAAATGACAAAAAGACTGAAGTATAAGGACTAAAGTATAAGGACTACTGTCTTAATTTTTTTTTTATAAAAAAGTCATCATTATATCATTATTATTATTATTATTATATGGGTAAATTACATTGACCTCTTTAAGAATTGAAAAACAAATACAATAAGCTTCACAATTTTTGTATGATTGTCCTAATCGTCCTTCTCATAAGCTAAAGAGTTAGAAATTAATACAAATGATATGAAGACACCTACACAGAAATAAACATAATGAAATATGTATTTATTTATATAAAAGATGATAATATCATTGTTTTCATCTATAGGATTAGCAAATTTCTAATAAAAATAAACTAAATATTAAAACCTTAAAAGAGTCTATGAAACAATATTAAATTTGTAAGATTTACTATATTTTTTTCCTAAATTTCAATAGAAAACCCTATAATTTACTCTTATTATTTGTAAAAGTATGAGGAAGGGGTGACCGACGGTACACGATGGATATGGGAAAAGCATGATTTGAACTGTAGATATCAACAAATTGTGTCACATGAATTCTTTCTTAGGCCTTGTTTGGGAAGACTAAATAAGTGTACTTTTTATCTTTCTGGATAAAAAAATTGATGTTGAAAATATGGATGTTTGGGTTAACTTTTTGACTTTTTATAGAAAAATGTGTAATAAAAAATTGTGAAAATTGGTTTTTTAGAGGAAAATTTGAATTGGGAGTTGTGCAGTCGTAATTGTTGACTTTTGGTGAATAGTGTTAATTTTTTTACTTTTTAAATAACTTTTTGACTTTTTGAATTATTTAAGAGTATCCAAACTTGACCTTAATCTTGATAATTTTAATTTATCTATTCGCACGTCCAATTTATCAATGTTGAGCTTTATAAAAAAAGATACTATAAAAAAAAATTTGAAAATTCTTTACCTTCAAATTATATATATAATAAAAAAAAATACAACATAAATTAGCTTGTTTGGTTCCAGTTTTCAGAAAACAGTCTTCAAAAAATTTTACTTTTTCATTTTTCGTATTTTAATGTTTTCTATGAATTTTTTTAATATTTTAAGTAATTTTTTTTTTCAATTTTTAGACATACCTAACATAAATATACCTAAAAAATAAAAAAAAAATTGTGAAAAAAATCTTTTAAAAATTCACTAAATACCAAAAATATGAAAATTCAGTATATTTTTTGTATTCTTATGTATTTATTAATTTTATAAAAATATTTTTTCATAATTTTTATACTTTTTAGATATATCTAAGTAAGGTGTATCTAAAAAAGTAAAAAAAATATTTAAATTTTAAAAATATTCACTAAAAATTAAAAAATTAAAAAATTTCAATTCTTAAAAAATTAAATTTAAAAAATTAAAACCAAACACATTAAATATTTTTTATAATTTTTTTTCATAAAAACTAACATTACTCAACATTATCTTACCAAGACTTTTCCAAATCTTTTTAGAATGAGTACAACCGAGTAAGAAATGTTGTAATCCCTAATATGAACACGTGTCATGCTTTAAAGTCATTGCAATAATTGAAAAGTCAAAGGTGGTGGGGGGACTTTTAATGATAGGAGGGTGGAGGGATGTTGGTGGTGACCGGCACACAACCGGTAAGCATGGCAACAAATGTCATGCTCTTGGGACCGTTGCAATAATTGAAGTCATGCAGACTTTAATGATATCTATATATATATAGAGAGAGAGAGAGAGAGAGAGAGAGAGATGGGGGGGGACATGAAAGAAGCATGAATTGAGGAGAGACAAAGCTTTCAACCACTTTCCCTACCCTCCATCACGCTTTTCACATAGATAAGGTTTTATTATTTATTTCATCTTAGTAATAATAATATTATACAAACAGGAAGGAAATACAAAGAATCAGATAATATAAACATAGGAATACATAAGATTTTAATGCTGTGCAAAATTATGATATTTATAGTTGGTTTGGATATGGATTGACTTTTTAAATTTTTAAAATATTTTAGCTTGGTCTCATTTGAGATAGATTATTTTAGCTTTTTTGATGTTTGTAAGAAAAAAATAAAATAATTATAGGTTGAATGTGATATTTCATCTTATTTGACTAAAATAACATATTTTGTCTTATATAATTATTTTAGCCCAAATCTTCTTTCCAAACAAGTTCTTAATCATCGCAAATATCATAGTTTAATCCCGAGAGTCATAATTAAAAAAAAAAAAAGAGTTATAATTAAATATGACATAAGTTATAATTATTATTTTTTTAAAAATATAACCAATATAATATCATGCTAATAATAAATCATAACTAAGACCATAACATGTATAATCAAATCATAATCATTTTATAACTAACATCCTAATAAGTCTTATCTAAAGCCTCGTTTGGAAATAGGCTATTTTAATAATTTTTTGACTTTTTACGAAAAGATGTGCAGAAAAGTAGAGAGGTGATGTGACTAGTTTTAGTTGACTTTTTGACTTTTTGGCTAAAATATCTAGTCCCCAAACGAGGCCTTCAAAAATCCTAACTTAGAGCATCCACAATAGGATAGCTAAAAAAATGTGTTACGGTGTGTTATATGACAAAAAGTGATAAAAGTGAGACTCAAAACTGTGTGTTAAAAGTTTGTTAATTTTAGAGATTAAGTGGTGGTGCAATAGATGTATTAAGGTGTGTGTTAAGAATATATATATATATATATATAAACAATAAATAAAATAAATAATAATTGAAAAGTGCAGTGAGCCCCTACCCATTGCACTGTCAGTACCTCCATCTCTCTCTCTTTCTCTCTCTTCTTTTTTTTCTCTATCTCTTTCCCTCTTTGCTTGTTCACTTAGCATTTGACACTAAAAACAAAGTTGGCCGGCCAAAAAAATAGTCGGTCAATCAATTGCAATTTTTTTTTTTTAACTTGAAAGGTCTAGACATCCAGGAGGATGACTAGCTGGCACTTCCCCATGTCCCCCTATCTCTCTCTCGCTAATTAAAACGGTTGTCACAGTTAATACACAATACTAACAATTGACACTAACACACAAGTTAGCAGTTCCATTATAGCACAAAACAATGTATTGAGTTGGCCAAAAATTAACAACTGACACTAACACAACATTTAGCTAGTCCATTGCTGATACTCTTACGGACATGTACTATAAAGGCTATGTTTGGCATGGACTTTTTTGGCTGTTTTAGCCGCAAAAAATAAAACAAGTTAAAAAGTCAATAAGATAAAATGTCACATCCAAACCATAATCATTTTATTTTTTCTCTCAAAAAAGTTAAAAAGGCCAAAAAGTCTATTCCAAATGAGACTTTTTAACTCCAAGTTAAAATTGTCAAAAAATCAACTCACATACCAAATGAAAGCAAAATTTCCAAAATTTTATGCGTAAGGCTTACTTTTCAAAATTTCAAACTTTATTTTGCGTATAATTGTATGTTTAATACTTTTATTTTTAATTTTAATGTATTACCCTAAATGATTTATCAAATAAATGTGCTCTTATTATTATGCCTTCATTTGGCATGCCAAAATGTATGGTTTTTTTTTGTTATTTTAGTCATAAAAGATAAAATAGACTAAAAAGTCAATGAAATAAAATAACACATTCGAATCATAATCATTTTATTTTTTCTCACAAAAGTCAAAAAAGTAAAAAAAATCTATTCCAAACAAGATTTTTAATCCCAAACTAAAATAACTAAAAAATCAAAAAATCAATACACATTCCAAACGAATCCATATTAAGGGTTGGTTTGGGAGTGCACTTTTTGACTTATTGACTTATATAGGTTGGGTTTGGGTTGGATTTGATGTGATGTGTTAGAGATGTGATGTGATTTAAATAAGATGATGTAATTTAAATAGGATAGTGACTTTTTAACTTTTTGTATTATTTAGTAGATGTCAAACTTGACCTAATTTTGTAACTTTGCTTCGTACGTGGCACACATGAAGATGATACCGATTATTTGTCACACACCGTCCAATCTAATCGTTTAGTAGACGTGCAAGAGAAGTTTGATTTGGATAAGGAGCAAGGTGAGAAAAATAAAATAAATAAATAAATAAAATAAAATAAAAATTATTAATATGTTAGAGTTAGGGCTGCAAATGAACCGAACTTTACTGAGCTCAAGTTCGGCTCATTTACTTATCGAGCTCGTTTATTGAGTTCGAGCTCGGCTCGATAAGAAACTGGGCTCGAACTCGGCTCAGCTTGTTAATTTTAATGAAACTTGAGTTCGGCTCGGCTCAATAATTTTTTTTTAATATTATTTATATTATTTAAATATAAATATTTAAATAAAAAATATTATTTATATTATTTAATATATAAAAATGTATTTATATTTTTATTTATGTATATATTTATATATTTTTAATATATAAATAATGTATTTATTATATAATTTAAATAAAGATAAACGAGCCGAGCTTAACGAGCCGAGCTTATGCGAGCTCGAGCTCGGCTCGTTTACTAAACGAGCCTAACATTCGAGCTTGAGCTCGGCTCGTTTAATAAACGAGCCGAGCCGAGCCCTTAATGAACTGAGCCAAGCTTGTTTATGAATAACTCGGTTCATTTGCAGCCCTAATTAGAGTGTAAGTATGTCTGTGATATAGTGTAAATAGAAAGTTGTAGAAATACAAGTATTACTTGCTTTTTATTTTTTATTTTTCTGCGTGCAAGTAGTTTCCACTTTGGATAATTCATAATTATTTTCAGATTTTTAAATTTAAATTGAATTTTCACTTAGGCCTCGTTTGGGAATAGGCTAATTTAGTAACTTTTTGGCTAATTGGATAAAAAGGTTGGTAAGAAAAACCTGTATGTTTGGGCCAACTTTTTGGCTAATTACGAAACGACGTGCAAAAAGTAGAGAGAAAATGGAATCTTTGACTTTTTGGTATGGGTTGTTGCCTTTTTGGCTAAAAATGTAACTTTTTGACTAATTGACTATTTTAGCCTCTTGCCAAACGAGGCCTTAGAACCAATTAAACTAATCCTATGTAATTTGAGGGTGGTTTGGGATTTCTCATTATTTTTTATAAAAAAGATGTATGAAAAAATAGAGGGTTATATAATTCAAATAAGTAAATAAGCAAATAAGTACACTTATTTTGGCTGTTCCCTGAATTAGAAATTTAATATTCTATAGGGTTTTGAGTTTTAAAATATTGTTTTAAAATTTTTTATTTTTTATATTTTGTTGCTTTTATTTAAAATTTTTAAATATCTTTTAGTTAATTTTTGGGACAATTACAAAACAATAATAATAATAATAATAATAATAATAATAAATTCAAGGTTTGAGCATTCTAACAAAATAAATCATGAGTTTTTAATTTTGTAAATTTAAATCATAATCTTTTAATTTATTTTCAATCTAAATCATCATTCGCCTACTTTTTGTTAAGTAAAGTCGATAAAAAAAGAAAAAAGAAAAAAAAAGAGTATTTTAGTAATTAAACTTAATCTATATATATATATATATATAATGTCTAAAATACCTCTTTCATTTAGTTTAATGACTAAAATACTCCTCTCTTTTCTTTTTCTTTTTTTTTTAATCGATTTTACTTAATGAGAATAGGAGAATAGTATACATTGAAAACAAATCAAAAGTTTAAGATTTAAATTAACAAAATTAAAAATTCATGATTTATTTAATTACAAGGGTCAAATCTTTAAGAGATTTTTTTGTGATTTCTCCTTAATTTTTTTTTAGATGTAACTAAACTAGATGTATTTAAAAAATAACAAAAAAAATTGTGAAAAAATCTTTATTAATAAATAACAAAAATATTTAGTGAGTTTTTTAGAGATTGTATCACAAATATTTTACTTTTTAAATGCATCTAAATTAGATGCACCTAAAAAAATGGTTGAAATATTAAAAAAGATCACTAAAAACATAAAAACATGAAAAATAAAATAAAAACTCAAAACCAAACATAGTGAATTCTACCATACCTACATGCTTATATAAGTGACTTAATATTATTATTATTATTATTATTATTATTATTATTATTATTTTCAAAAATACAATCTTAAATTTAATCTCACATTTTTATGGTTTTAATAAATAAGTGAGTGCAATAAACAAATTTTGAATATTGTAACAAAACATTGAAGAAACAAAAGGTATTTTTAAGGAATACGATATGCACAATACAGAGAATGGACACCTAAACTTGATAAAAAGTAATATATATTTTTGAAATATATTTCTCTATAAGAGGATTAACAATGAAAATGCATGGTTAGAGTATTTATAGATACATATAAAAATAACTCATTTTTCTTTCTTATTTCAATATGTTAACATATATAATAAAGTCAGGAAATATTTATGTAAAACTCATATATTATGCTGAGCAATTCAGCTTCACTTGCCTAACAAACAAAATGTTTCAATTGCAACATCCACCTGAGTTCTTGTTTTACACCAATTGTATGAAGGCATATCAACATTGTTAATGCTATGGTTTGGATTTGACGAAGTCTAAGATGCATTGTTTGATTGTGTTTTATTATGATATACGGTTAACATATTTTGATACAAGTTGTGCGGACTAATTTCCGCAATAGAGAGAGAAGGAACTTCTTAGACGAATCCTGATGCATTGATGGGTAAAGGCCTGCACAAGAAATAGATGGTTAGGCTGCCTGACCGAGGTTTGGTCAGAAACCCCTTTGACAATCGAGACAATACCGGTTTCTGGTAGAGGGAAAGTAGAGAAGATGAGTGTGTGTAGAGAGAAAATGAGATTCATCCCTTGTAAAGGAGCGTCGGGTTACCTTTTATAGAGAAGGCTTGACTTGCTTACCAAGTTCCTCTCTATGTCACCTGGTACTAGGTCATTAGGCTAGGCAGTTCTGTTATGCATTGCCACAAGTTTGTTTTACTAGTGATAAATTTCTTGTTTTCATATTATTTTTGTCCACCTTGAAGCTAGGTAGTAGCTTCTGTGTTCAAAGTGTTGAAAAATTCTCTTATCGATCATTTTTGAAACATAGAAACGGATGTCTCATCCTTATTCCATGAATAAAGAGGAGTTGTCAACAACTTTTGACAAGTTGTGTGTTTAAGTTTTGATAGATAGCTTACTTGCTTTGTTGCTCCTAGAGAGCTCTTTATCTAGAAGTGTTGAAAACTCTCTCTTAGTTCCACTTTGAAGCATGGAAATAGATGTTTCATCCTTATTCCATAAGTAGGGAGAGGAGTTGACAATAATTCTTGAGTTTTCATTATTTTTTATTTTAGTTGCTCTATACTCATTGTATACGATCTTGTGATGTTTAATGATTTGTGAAGCATGTCTACTTCTTCCTTGAACAAATTCATGATAAGAATGAGGTAAGGATCATAGCACTTTTTTTGGTGTATAGCTAAGTCTTATCCTATTTGTTTTAAGATCATCACATAACAAATTTGCGATGGTTGACGATTTAGAAATCAAACCTGTTCTCTCTTTGACAATCTGCATGACAGGAGGGAGCAGGAAGGATGGACATCTTTTGAAAACACTCTGTCCAGCTCTGCTCCAGTTCTGTTGCAACAAGGTTTTTCTCAGAAACAGTGGTCGGCCAGCCATTATTTCGTATGGCCATCAGGCCGGACGACCAAGTATGTTATACGCCAGTGGTGATTTTCAGCAAAACAGAGCAGATTTTAAGGCTAAAACAAAACTGTTATCTAACTGCGAATAGGGCAATTTTTGGCAGCAAACAGAGAGGTTTCTGAAGAATGTTCTCGATTGCGCGTATGCGATTCCCTGCCTCTCATTCAAGTTTTTTAGATTAGTATCTTCAAGATTCATATTTTGTAATAATTAGTTAATAAGTAGTTAATTAATTAGTTCATTCATTTATGTTTGTAATAATTAGTTAATTAGGACATTTGGACCCTTTTGTACGAGGGCAAATTTGTAACATTTGATATATGTCTTCCAACCCACATTTCTTTCTTCCTCTAACTTACATGCTTACCGTGGTTGTATATAACATCATGTTTTCTTTTATCATTTCCATGCTTTGTATTTATTTTTGCATACATTAAAATTTGGCTCATCATGTCATCATGTATAATGCTCTTACCAATTCCTAAATGATTATGTGCGTTATCTCATACTTTGAGTTGCTTCACATATCATGTTAGTAGCTGAATTTATTAGTTGCATTTTGTATGTGTTGCATTTGCCACTTGCGTATTAGGATCATGCATTTTTCTGACTATCTTCTTTTCTTGGCTTGTCTCGTTTGAGTACTAGGTGAGCATTTTTTACTTTAGCATATTATATGTGTGTTTTTGTTGCCATGTCAAGCATAATACCATGAGGCTACATGCTTATTTGCAATAGCTCTTTGAATGCTTGTTGATGGAAGTCATTTTGCTTAAATTAGAATGCTTTTGATTATTGTACATATGAGCTCATTTTTTCTTTTGAGTAGCACATATCCAAAACACTTTTCAAAAAGTTTGAAATCAAAGCAATCCAAAGTGAGTGACATGGTTTATATGTGTTTGCCTCACATAGTAATATTAGTATATTAATAATCAGAACATAAACATATAATGTCCATAAAATTCATATCATGATTAGTAGATGCTGATTTTTGATCGATGAATGGAGTGCTCAATTCATGATCTTCTTCTCTCATACTTAAGTTCCCAAACCAAGGCACTTTGGTTATGACAGACAAGTGGCCTTTGGCACGAGTCAAGAGTTTCCTAAATTTTCTAAAAATATTTAGGTGGCGACTCTGAAATATAGCAATGCATTCCATTTTTGGCATCTTTGATAATTAATGGATTTTTTAGAATTTGTCGAATTTGGACTCTCATTCATTTTTCTATTTCACATTGCACTTGTAAAACAAGATTCAAAACCACAAGAGTCTGAATTGTAGAATAATCGCATCCGAGGAGACTAAACCCCTCCGAGGAGCGCGAAAAACCAGTTACACTTACCTAATCCCGCTCCGAAAGAACACTTGGAAGCATTGAGCCAAAGTCAAAATGCCTTCAAGATCTCAAACACCTCCTTGAGGTCAGCAAGGTGATCTGTTGACTCTTTACTTTTCATGACCATGTCGTCGATGTATACTTCTACCATTTTGCCAATAAAATGCTTAAACATCTTGGTTACCAGCCTTTGATATGTTGCCCCTGTGTTCTTCAGTCTAAAAGACATGACTCTATAACAATACAGGCCTTTAGGGGTGATGAATGCAGTCTTCTTTTTGTCTGGTCCATACATTGCAATCTAGTGGTAACATCGGTATGCATATAAAAAAACTCATTCGACCATGCCTCAAGGTAGCGTCAATAAGCTGGTCTATCTCAAGCAATAGGAAACAATCTTTTGGACATGCTTTGTTCAGACTTTTGAAATCCACACATAGGACACTTCATTTCCGGTTTTTCTTTTTAACCACCACTGTGTTGGATAGTCATGTTGGGTAATGGACTTATCATATTGCTAGTGCTTTCAGTAACTTTTCTACCTCTTTTTCTACTACTTCCACATGAATCATGGTGAGTTTTCTCGCTTTTTAGATTACTAGCTTTGTTGATTTGTTCATGTTCAGTTTGTGACAAGTTACTTCGGGATTGATTCCTGGCATCTTATATGATATCCAAGCAAACACCTCTATGTTTTCTCTAAGGAAGGACTTCCAGTTCTCTTTCTTCCTCCTCAACCAAACCAGAGTTGCCAAAAAAAAAAAGAAGAAAAAAGAATAGAATCATTCTTCATCCACTTCATTGACTACAATTTTCTTTAGAGGTTCCTGACTTTTGTCTTTTGATTCCTTGCAGACATCTTCCAAGACCTCTTGATCTTCTTCTTCTACTTTAATTGATTTGACATCTCGGATACTGCCAGTAAATTTGATTGCTGCCATGGAGCAATTCTTTGCTTGTACCTGATCTCTTCGAATTTCGTTGATCCTGAACTTTGTTAGGAATCGAAGCAACTAATACAAGGTTGAAAAAATAACTTGCATTGTATAAAGCCATGGTCTCTCCAAGATCGTATGGTAAGGCGATGGGGTATCAATCAAAGCAAATTCCGTCACCATTGCTTTTGTACTTGCTTGTACATTCAAACTCACGGCCTCTAGAGGCCATATCGGCATCCCGTTGAACCCGACCATCAAGCTATCAAATGGTTCCTAATCTTCCTTCTTAAGGTCGAGTTCTCTGAAACATCCAAAGTGCCTTGATCAATAAGTATTCTTTTTACTTTACATCCTCTAATGAACAATGTAACCACCAATACATCGTTGTGTGGTTGCTGAACAATGTCTCAATCCGTCTTTGTAAAGGATATCACTGGCCCTCAACATTCCATAGATCGAGGTCTCTTCTATTGTACTTGAAATGCCTGTTGCAAATGTTTCACCCTTTGGGTCTCCCCCCTAATCTCATTAGTGTTTACCTAGGAATGGATCACTTTCCTCAACCTGAGATGCTGTAGGTAGAGGTGGTGGTGGTGCCCATGCTAGAGCTTGGGCCAGTTTCGCCTATTTTACCTCTGTTCTTTCCTCGTCAGTCAAGTCCCTTAGATGACCTTGCTTGACAAGGTCTTCTAAATGTTGCTTTAGAGATCGACATCCTTATGTTATATGGCCATTCTCCTCGTGATATGTGCATGACTTCGTCTGGAATCTCCCTGTAGATTCTCCTAGGATCTACTAAGGTGGTTGAAAATAGGGCTGGTCCCTTATTCTTTCCAAGATCTTGTAAATAGAAATTCTGAAGACAGTGCTAACTAGCTGCAGTGACTTTAACCTCAACTCTCCATTGACATTACCGACGCAATTCCTCTTCATCGACTGGTTTCTCTCATCTTGCTTACTTGTACTTCCTATTTTCGACTTGTCTTTTTTTGCCTTAGCATACTTCTCAATCATAGCCATTAGATTCTCTATTGACGTCGGGAGAGTCTTAGCTAAAGATTGCTGAAGTGGGCTATCGTCTTCTAGGTTGTTTTTGAATGAAATGACGATGAGTTCCTAGTTACAACCTGGAATTCAATTGTAAACCTCGTAATATCTCTTGGCATAGGCCTTCGGAGTTTCATTAGCATCCTTCTTCATAGACACTAACGAGTCAACCCTCAAAGGTTGAATGTTGTCAGTGATAAACCGTCCTACGAACATCTTGGCCAGGCCTTCCCAGTTCTTCACTGATTTCTTTGGTAGCTTCAAAAACCAATTTGAGGCTATGTCCTCCAATATTATAGATCGTTTCCATAATATAACAATATCGCATTAAGATAAAATCCAATGTGAACATTAGGATCAAATTGCTATCATATGTATGCAATTTTGGCATAGTAAATCTCTCCGATGCTTCAAACTCTTCCGACTCCCTTGAGAACGATGTCTTTGGCACATCAAGTGACGTAACCTCGATCGCGTTTCTGTTTTTTTGTAGGAGGTTACGTAAATCCTCCTTAGATAGCCCTGATACTCTGCTGTTAATCGACTTTAATCTCTTCGGTGCATTGCTTCTTGTGCAAGGATTTGGCTTCTTAGATCCGTTAAGATCCAACGTCTTCTCAGAATGTTGATCTTGTCCATTCACTTGCCTCGATTCTCTAATCTGCGATTGTGTCTTCTTTTGGAGATCACCTCCACCAACTTTTGTTGATCGCTGTAGAGAGTAGATCATCTGTCTCCCATTACATCGGGCTGACATCTACTTGCCATTTTGAACACCAGCATTAATGACCACTAGTGGTGACGTCAATATTAGTTGCGCTAGCTACAATACTTGAGTTTGTGACATTAATTTCATTATGGTCAGCAACTCAACCACCTTGCCGATCAAATCCTTTACCTCTGCATCCCGATGTAAATATCGGTCCTTCCAGATCTAGATGTCCTTTCGTTATAATATTCTTATCAGCGTCAATCTTGCACCCTTCTATTACCCCTCCTCGGGCCATCCTCCGTTCTAGGATTCCGGCCTTTGGTGGCATTATTTGCTCCGAGATCTTATTCTTGCTTTTCCCTACCATCTTGTTCTTCTTCTACATTTAGGTTCACTTGTTCTTTGTTCTCATTGTACAAGTCGTTTCCGACCCACAGTTCTTACCCAATGTGTGTGACGTTAGCCATCAATTTCGGCTAAGTTTCCACAGAAGGCACCAAACTGTATGTGTTGAATTTTGACCCCACATTCAAATTGGATCTCCTTACTGAGATCTTTGAAACTAAGCTATAGAGCACGTGCAAAAATAGAGAAGTCCAACACCTGCACACAAGAAGATAACAAAACCGGCGGCTCGTCCACCTAGGGACACTCCAACAATCAAATTAGTCAACTTATCTCTCAAAGATATCGACTAATATCAATAACTCTCAAGTCAATTGTACCTTAGATCCACGGGGGTGCCTTCCTTTTTATAATTGTCAGTGTCCTACTTCCCTTAGAAGTCTTACTTCATGAGACTCTATTCTCTACAAAGATATCACTTATCCAAGACTCTAGCTATTTAGGATTAACTCTCTCAAGAATCCAACCTTACTCAAACATGTAGTCTAATATTAATTATGACTCTTGTCCTCTATTTGAATATCTCGGAATCCGATATAATCGCATCGTATCTCCGCAACTTGGATCACCCATGTGGCATCTTGGCTAATAACTTAGACCACGTGGACAACCCCAAAATTATATCCACACATAGAGAAAACATTGTTTTGTATTGAATTTATAAAATACTAGCATATCACCCGTGCTATGCACGGATTGTGTTTACAATTATCTATATATGTGAATTGGTATTTTTAAATGTCTTTTTCTTTTTTTAAATGTCTTCTTTTTTTCCTTTTTTATATTATATTAAAGTTTAACATTTTGATAATAATCATGTGTATTAAACTTTTCAATGAATTAAATGTCTTTTTTTATTATTATATTATATTAAAGTTTAATATTTTGATAATAATCATATATGTTGGACTTTTCAAGAAATTTTTTTTATGCTTGTTCTTAATGCATTAAAGTGTTATTATGAGGGATAATAATAATATGTGTTGGGATTTTTCAAAGAATTCATGTGTGTTGAATTTTAAAGAATTTTTTTTTATACTTATTCTTGATGCATTAAAGTGTTATTATGAGGGTACGACTTGGGGGTTGGGAGAAGTTAATAAATACTAAGTTTTTTTTTTTTTTAAATAAAAAAATCAGAAAATTTAGATTGGTATATTCTTGGTTAATTATGAAACATAAATCTTTTATTTTTTAACAAATTACAAATATACCATAAAATTTATTTAAAATATGAATTGGTCATATAATAGTAGAAATTACAACTATCGTTTGTGATAAATTTTAATTTAATACAATACTCGAGGAAAAGAAAGAAGAAAAAAAAAAACTATTTTCCTATGCAATAATAAATTATCAAAATTGTTTATTGAAAAATATTTTTCATATCATTAAAAAATTATTAATTGACTTAATAATTTATTTATTAACAAAATGGTTAACTGAAATTTTTTTTCATATCATTAAAAATTATTAATTTACTTAATGATTTACTTATTAATAAAATTGATCAGTTGTTGTGAGAGTATGGTTTATATATTAATAAAATCAGTCATTTGTATATGTATGTATTTTCTTCTACTTCTTTATTAGTTCAGTGACTTATCTTAGTATTTTTTTTAGATGAGAGAATTATCTTAATATTTTTTTTTATATTTATCTGTTGAAAACAACTACATATTGTAATTTTTTTTATTTTTTTTAATTTTTTTTATGAATTTGGAAGAAATATTCAAAACTCATAAATTCACCCAAAATGATATGATAATAAAATTGGAGTCTACATTATTGGTTGTATAACAAATCAAAAAATCATACATATCATAACACATAATTCTATCATATATCTAAATGTCTTCTTTTTTTCCTTTTTTATATTATATTAAAGTTTAATATTTTGATAATAATCATATGTGTTAGACTTTTCAAGAAATTAAATGTCTTTTTTTTATTATAATATATTATATTAAAGTTTAATATTTTGATATAATCATATGTGTTGGACTTTTTAAGAATTTTTTTTTTATGCTTGTTCTTAATGCATTAAAGTGTTATTATGAGGATAATAATCATATGTGTTGGGACTTTTAAGGAATTCATATGTGTTTGATTTCGAAGAAATTTTTTTTTTTTTTTATGCTTGTTCTTAATGCATTAAAGTGTTATTATGAGGGTAAGACTTGGGGGTTGGGAGAAGTTAATAAATGCTAAGATTTTTTTTTTTTTTTGAATAAAAAAATCAAAAATTTAGATTGGGAGATTGAAACTCTCACAAGGCTTGGGGTTAAAAACTCCTTTTTGCTTAATATATAGTATAGATATAGATAGATAGATTATGAGATTTAGGAAATAGATAAATATTAGAGAAGAGATTTTAAGAACTTATAATTCAATTATATATATATATATATTGGGAGCTTTTTTCATAAATCCATCTTTAATTACTTATGTTCCATTCAACCCATATTCTTTTTGACTATTCCATTAAGTCCTATTTGAGATAAGAAGACCAAAATACCATTTTCATTTACTTATGTTCTATTTAGTTCATATTATTTTCTTATGTTTCAATAAGTCCTATAGGTGACATAATTACCAAAATACCCCCAATGTATCTACTTATGTTCTATTGAGTTCATATTATTTTCTTATGTTTCAATAAGTCCTATGGGTGACATAATTACCAAAATACCCCTAATGTGGATGTTCACATTGTCAATGTGAATGTTCATATCGTCAATGTGTAGAGGCCCGGCCCATGTACAATGTGAATATTCACATTGACATGTTAACATTCACATTGATAGGAGTGTAAAATTAGCCCGCGGCACGGGGCGAGCCCGGTCTGGCCCGTGACGAGCCCGATCCGACCCGTGACAATGTAAATATTCACATTGACATATTAACATTCACACTGATAAGAATGTAAAATTGGCCCGCAGCCTGGGGCGAGCTCGGCCCGGCCCGGCCCGTGACAATGTGAATATTCACATTGACATATTAACATTCACATTGATAGGAGTGTAAAATTAGCCCACGGCCCGTGGGAGGCCCGAAGCCCGCCCGCTGCCCGGAGCGGGCTCGGCCCGGCTCGTGCCAATGTGAATATTCACATTGATAGGAGTGTAAAATTGGCCTGCGGCCTGAAGACGACAGCCTCGGGTCAGGCCGGTGGGCTTGGGCCTAGGCTCGAGCTTAGGCCGGGCTTTGGCGGGCTTGGCCATTTTTTTTTAATTATTTTTAATTTTTTCTATCAAAATTTTATTATTTTTCACAAAAAAAGACATTGTGCCTCAGATGGGCTGGGCCTCGGACCGAGCCGGGCCTTAAACGGGCCAATAGGTCGGGCCGGGCTTCAAAGTGATGGCCTAGGCCCTAACCTAGGGTCTCGGACATGCTCGGGCCCGGACCCAAACGAGCCTGCCCCGGGCCATGGGCGGGCTTTGAGCAGCCCATGGGCCGTGGGCCAATTCTACATTCCTATCAATGTGCATGTTAACATGTCAATGTGAATATTCACATTGTCAACGGGCTGGGCCGGGCCTACCCCGAGCCGAGGGCGAGCTTTGGGCAACGGACAAATTTTACACTCCTATCAATGTTAATGTTAACATGTCAATGTGAATATTCACATTGTCACGGGTCGGGCCAAGCCCACCTCAGGCTGCGGTCGGGTTTCGGGCCGCCCACGGGCTGCGAGTCAATTTTATACTCTTATCAATGTGAATGTTAATATGTGAATGTGAATATTCACATTGTCAACGGCACCGGGCCGCGGGCGGGCTTTTGGCCGCCCATGGGCTGTGAGCCAATTTTATACTCTTATCAATGTAAATGTTAACATGTCAATGTGAATATTCACATTGTCAACAGGCCGGTCCGGGCTCGCCCCGGGCCGCCCACGGGCCATGGGAGGGTTTTGGGTAGCCACGGGGCGCGGGCTAATTTTATACTCTTATCAATGTGAATGTTAACATGTCAATGTGAATATTCACATTGTCAACAGGCTGGGTCGGGCCCGCCCCGGGTTGCCCACGGGCCGTGGGCGGGTTTTGGGTAGCCACGGGGCTCGGGCCAATTTTATACTCTTATCAATGTGAATATTAACATGTCAATGTGAATATTCACATTGTCAACGGGCCAGGCCCGCCCACGGGTCGTGGGAGGGTTTCGGGCAGCCACGGGGCGCGGACTAATTTTACATTCATATCAATGTAAATGTTAACATGTCAATGTGAATATTCACATTGTCAACGGGCCGGGTTGGGCCCGTCTGGGGCCACGGGCAGGCTTTTGGCCGCCCACGGGACGCTGACCAATTTTATACTCATATCAATGTGAATATTAACATGTCAATGTGAATATTCACATTGTCAACGGGCCGAGCCGGGCTGGGTCAGGCCCGTCCCAGGCCGCGAGCGGGCTTTTGGCCGCCCATGGGCCGCGGACCAATTTTATACTCTTATTAATGTGAATGTTAACATGTCAACGTGAATATTCACATTGTCAACGGCCCGGACCGGGCCTGCCCCGGGCCGCCCATGGACTGCGGGCGGGTTTCGCGCAACCACGGGACGCGGGCCAATTTTACACTCTTATTAATGTGAATGTTAATATGTCAATGTGAATATTCACATTGTCAACGGGCCGGGCCCGCCCCAGCTCGCTGACGGGTTTCGGGCCGTCTATGGGCCAATTTTACATTCCTACCAATGTCAATTTTAAAATATGAATGTTCACATCATAAATTGCTAACTGTTCAAAAAATATTTATAAGGGTATCAAAATTAAATATAAGGGCATAAGTGTCCAAGAAAATAGTGTAAATCAAGAAAAAGGACTTTATAGAATAAAACTATACATCCATGGGACTAAATGGGTTAAAAAATTTCTTCATGGACTTCTTGGGCTAAAACACTTCTAAATAGGATTTATCAATAATTTTTCCATATATTTTAAATCTATAGTTATTTTGTTAGTCAATAGTATTATTTTAAAATATTTTTAAAATTACAAAAATTAAAAATTTTAGATTGTTATGTTTTTTGTTTTTATTATTTATTCTATAGTTACTTTGTTAACCAATAGTATTATTTTGAAAATTACAAAAATTAGCAATTTTAGGTTTTTTTTTATAAAAAAAAATCTATAATTACTTTGTTAGCCAATAGTACTATTTTAAAATATTTTTAAAATTACAAAAATTCGCAATTGTGGTTTTACATTCTTTTTAATTTATAACATTTTTTTTATAAAATATATAACAAAAATGATTTGTGCCTCGAATTATTTGGCCCCGAATGCCCCTAATGCCCAAAACGATGTCGTTTTGGGCATTAGGTTTTTTTTTTTTTTCGCCATTGTTGACTTGCAGAGAAGAGGAGAGGGAGAGGGAGAGGAAGAGGTCGCCGTCGTCTCCGATCCGATCGTCGATCGCCGCCTCTGCCATCGCCAACTCTGCTCCTCCTCCTCCCCCTCACCCTTCCCCTCCCTTCCCCACGCCATTTTTTAGGCCCCCTCCAGTCCCCCTCACCCTCCCCCTCCTCCTCCTCCTCCTCCTCCTCTCCCTCCTCTGCTTCGTCTTCTTCGTTTTTCTGTCTGGAAAAAAAAAAAAAAAAAGACGAAAACGACGTCGTTTTCGTTTCGGGGCAGATTCGAGGTAGCTCATTCGAGCTCCGAATCACGACTCAATATATAATTACTTTGTTATGAGATGAGATTTGTGTTTTGTTTGCATAATTACTTTGTTATGAGATAAGATTTAGGTAAGAGAGAAATATTAAGGGATGAGATTTGTGTTTTGTTTTTTAGGTGGTTTTTCATTTTTTTTTCTTTAATCTATAATTACCTTGTTAGCCAATAGAACTATTTTTAAATATTTTTAAAATTATAAAAATTAGTAATTGTGGAATAAGAATTTGAAGCTCTCACACAAGCATTCTCATTAAAAATCCTTCTTTTCCTTATCTATATACTAGCCTATCACCCGTACTATGCACGAGATAATTATAAATATTTATATTTGTTTTAAATTTTTTTTAATATATGAATTATGTTTTTTAAGATTTTTTTATAAAAATAATTTAACAATTTTATCACTAACCATAGTGCATAGGAGAAATTAAAAATGCTATTGCAGTAACTATGCATGGGCTATATCTATAATTATTTATATGGGAGAATTTTAAATGTTGATCAGGAATTTTGACCAAATCAATAAATGCAGGCATATGAAAAGACATGTGGATTGAAAAAAGTTAATAAATACTGATCAGGGATTTTGACCAAATCAATAAATGCTAAATTTTTTTTTAAATAAAAAATTTAAAAAATTCAAATTAGGATATTAAACCTCCTACAGGCTTTGGGGGTTAAAAACCCTTTTTACTTAATATACAGTATAGATTAATATACACATGACTCTTGGCTCTTTAATTAATATCAGAATATTTTCAAAATCACTGAAGTAGTAGTTTTCAAGTGTACATTACACACACATATCTATACTTACTATTACATAAAATAAAATGTTGTTGAGTCATTAAGATTCAAAGTCTCATTACAAATTATTAAATTTATAAATTGTAAAAATAGACATCATGAAAGTGTTGGTTTTATTCAATATGGTAATATTTTTTGCACATTTAATTTTAGAAGTTAAATCTAAGTAAGAATCTGAAAATTAAGAATAGTTTGAATTATTTAGTACTGCAAAAATTTAATATGGAATCTAAATTGTAATAATGAAAATTTTAATTATTGAACTTGTGGAGAAATATCTAAATAGTAACAACAAAATTTATAGCTTTTGATATTACCAAACAACATGCTTAAATATTATTTTAATTTAATTTTTATAGTTTAAAAAAATAGTAAGTTTGATATTTTAAAATTCAAATAGCTTGAACCAAAAAGAAAAAAAAAAAAATTTGAAAAAATCATGTGATGATTCATTTAATCATCTAACGTTTCAGCATGAAAAACTTTAATAATATTCACACTTCCTTTTTGAGAGTTTATAATAAAGATAAGTAATTTAAAATGAAGTTTTGGCTGAGCTATTTGCTTTGGTTGATTCTGAAGCTGTGTAACCTGATATGTTTTATTTTATAATCTAAAAAAAATATTTCAAGTTTGAAATTATGTCCATTATTTTTCTCTAAAATAAATTTTTGGGCATAGCACGGGTATATTAGTAGTATAATTAAGTTAAAATTATAAGATTTATTATATTTTTTTCTAAGGTATTGACTTCTCTCGATTCCTAATCTGGATTATAGATGATTGTTCGGGCCTGTGGGCTCATAAGTTTTGTTTTGATGATTAATTGTTCATTTTATCAAATTCAGTAGGTATATCATCTATAAAAAAAAATTAAGTCAATTTAATATTCATAACATTTTCATTTTATATAATTTGTCTTAAAAAAAAATTAATGATCAATATGTTTTAAAAGCATACTATCTATTTTTTTTAGTACAAATTTAATAAAATGAAGAAGTTACGAATATTAATTTTTTTATAAATGATATATACCCATAATCTAATAAAATGAATAGTTCAAATTATTAAAGTAGAGTCCATAATGAACACCACGGACTGAACTTTCGGTTTGAATTAAGATCAGAGAAAAGCCTCTGTCTTTCTTTAAATTTCCATGCCCGGGTGATATTTTGACTAAAATAGTTAAAAAGTCAAATCAAGTTGTTTCCTTCGTCCAAAAATATTAGTTCTTTATTTCATTTTTTATTGTCTCAAAATATGGTCTCTTTCCAAAAATTAAGCACAAAAATAATATAAATTTCTTATTTTGCCCTTCTTTTAAATTCATTAACAATATAAAAAATACAATTATTATATTGATAAAGTATTGTATCACTCTCCTTATATTTTTTTGCATGTCATTTTAAAAAAAGTCAAACAAATTAATTAAAATAGTCTCCTCAAATGAGCTCTAATTATCAATTGCCAAAATTTGTTGGGAAAAATAACTGCACATGCAACAAAAAAAAATTATAAAAACATAAGTAATGTTTGGTAAGTTGGTTTGTGACTAAAATAGTTATAAAAGATAAAATAGATTATTTTAACTACAACAAATAAAATATCACATTCAACCCATAATCATTACACTCTTCTCTCATAAAAAAAGTTAAAAAATCATTCTCAAACCAAACTTTTTATCCTAAGTTAAAATAACCAAAAAAACTAAAAAGCCAAAGGAAAATGCATAAGACCCCCCGTGGGGGTGCTGTGGGTCTGTTTTGACTGATCAAAAAAAATTTTTTTTTTTTTTTTTCTTCTCCATTGACAGCCCCCCACGTGGAGGTGGGGGGTGCTATGGGTCGTTCCGTACAGGAGGTCCGGAGTGGCGCTCAAAACCAAAAAACTAATCCACTTTTCAAATGGAGGCATAATATATATATGAGTGATGCTGGAAACCTCCAGTGACTAGGCACTCCCAGCACTCCCAGTGCCACATGACACCTGTCAGTGGCTGAAGTTCAAAAAAACAAATTATTTTTCAGCCAATCAGCAAAGACTCTAACACCCCGCTGGGTCTAAAGCATTTTCCTATATATATATATATATATGATATTTAATTATGAAAATATATAAATATTCCTGCACGAACTGTACAGTTATTTCTCTAAATTTGTTTCCCTGAAAGCACGCGCTCAATCGCACGGTAGCGCGTTGTTTTGGTTGTTTGTGGGCGATTGCAAAGCACTCTCCACTGAGCGCGTGAGAAGAGAATTCTTCAAACTGGTAAAACTCTGAATTTGAATGCAAAATCTAGAAGACGATCTCAAGAAAATCTTGACGGACGTTGTTAGCGTACAATTGAAGTCCGCATAATTGGTCATAATTACCCCTAATTAGGGGTTGAACTTAGAGGGGTATGATTGTAATTTTAGTGCATCTAGGGTGTGATGTCAGCCCATGCGTGATGGGACTTCAACTCAGATTTAAATGATATAGGTTGATTGAAATGGCTGTGTAGCCCCATCCTCCAGAAGTTATTTGATAGTCTTGGCCACAGCGCCTAGTAGTGCGTCAAATATGTTATGATTGGTAAAAGGCATATGGTCATAATTTTATGTTAGAGCATCTCTAATTATTATTGTTATTATTATAATTTGATAATAAATAATATTTATTATGTTTGATTTGAGTTTTTTAGATTAAATTTTTTAAAAATTTATTTTTTTGGTTTTTGTGTTTTTTTACTTTTAGTAAATATTTTTTAAATTTTAAACATTTTTTTTATTTTTTTAGATGCACCTTACTTAGATGTATCTAAAAAATAAAAAATTTGTGAAAAAATATTTTAAAAAATTAATAAATACATAAAAATATAAAAAATGTACTGAATTCTTGTATTTTTTTTTTTTATATTTTTGATATTTAGTGAATTTTTAAAAGATTTTTTAAATAATTTTTTTACTTTTTAGGTGTATTTATGTTAGATGTGTCTAAAAAGTAAAAAAATTGCTTAAAATATTTAAAAAATTCAGTAAAAACAAAAAAAACACGGAAAATAAGAAAATAAAATTTTTTGAAAAATGTTTTGAAAAACTGGAAATCAAGTAAGGTGATTATTTTGTCAAATAATAGTACTCCCTCCGTCCCAAAATAATGATCCATTTTAGGGAATTCAACTTTTTTTGGTAGTACAATTATTATTTTTGAAAAAATTTGATTTTCCAAAATTATCTTTTTGATAGTACATTTTTTGGGAATATCAATGTCATAATTGTACTTTTTATATTGTTTATTAATTAAAAAGAAGGGCAAAATAGGAAATTTATATTATTTTTTAACTTGATTTTTGAAGAGGGACTAATATTTGGGGATAATGAAAAATAGAATAAGAGACTAATATTTTGGGACGGAGGGAGTAATAGTATTCTAATAGTCATTTGTTATTTTAGTAAATCTCAATGAACTTTTTCTTAAAATTTGTAGGTGTTGTTTAGATATAGGTTTTTTTTGTCATTTTATTTTTATTTATTTTTTATCTTTTATGAAATTTTTTTACCTGTTTGTAAAAAAAATTATATATTTATATTATTCCCAACTTGACAAATATAAAAAATGAAAAAAAAAATCAAAAATTGGAAAACAAAATTAAATATAATTCGTTAACATATAATATAATTCACCCCACCAAAAATTTAAATTATACTAAAAATTAGCCAACATTATACATTTACAAAAATAATATTACATATTGTTTTGTAGAAAATACTCAAAAATAAAAAATAAAAATTTGACGTGAAGAGTTTCTATTTATAGAAATTCGAAATATTACCGTTTCAAAAAAAAAAATAGCCGTTTGAAGATAACTGTTGTTATTGAATTTTTTTTTTTTTTTAAAAACCAAACAGAGCACAATGACTATTTTAAGGGAAGAATGGGAGATCACAACCGTCCACGTCTAAAATGTTTAATGGTTGAGATGATTCTCTAGAATCATCCAACCCTCTTCTCTCACTCTCATCACACTGAGAATCATCCCTCTCACTCTCCTCAAACCGATCTCTCATCACACTGAGAATCATCTCACTCTCATCACACTGTCTTCCCTTTCACTCTCCTCAAACCGATCTCGCTCTCTCACTCTCACACTGTCTTCCCTCTCTTCATCGATCTCTATACGCTTCGATCTCTGTACTCTCCAATCTGTCTCTCTGTCTCGCTCTCTGTCTATATACATATCATATATATATATGCTTTGCTTTTTTGTTTATTTTTCTAGTTACTGATGTGGAGGTGGTCGCGATTTTTCAAACTCAGGTCTCGCGATGGCTTCAAACTGGATCTTCAAAGAACTCAAGCATCTCCAGATCTTCGAACAACTCAGGTTTGTGCTCTTCGATTTTTCATAATTATTTATTTTGATTTTTGGTTTAATTTTTGTTGATCCAACTATTTTTGTTCATCCATTTATTTTATTTTGATATTTATTTTGATCTTCAAAGAACATCCATTTGATATTGGTTTGGTTTATTATCATAAAATCCATCTGATTTTTATACTCCCATTTGCATCGACTGATTTGGTGATAAATGATTAAAAAAAAAATGATTTTGAAAAATGATTTGGGTTTGATTTTGAAAACGAACAAAATAATGATTCTGAAAAATGATTTGGTGATGAATGATTTTGTGAATTTGGCAAAAAAAAATTGTATAAATTGGGTTTGATTATGAATTTGTTGGGTTTTCTACTATTTCAAATCTGTTTCTTCAACTGAATTTGGTGCAAAAAATCAGTTGATAATTACTGATCTGGCAAGTTTGACAGCTACTATTCAACCTGCCAAATTTGAGAACAGAAATGGCATTTGTTATCTTTGGCAAGTAGAATAACAGGCCATTGGAGACCTTGCTTTTGTCAGTCTTGTCAAATTTTAGCTTTGGCAGGTTGAATAGCAACTCCATTAGAGATGCTCTTAGGTGTCAGAAGAAATATAAAGAGATATGATAAATTGTGATTAAATAAAGATATGACTACATGGCACTTGTGGACCAAGAAATAATTTTTTCATTGGAGACCCAGCCTTTTGGTGTTGACGTATCAACCATGTTTAAAGTTATTGGTTGGTTCAAGGACAGAATCACGTAACGCTCTATGTGTATTGTGATTAGTGGAATGAATGAAACTTATGATTTTATATTAAGTAATTGAGATATATGATGGGATATGGTAATTTGTGATTGAAGGCACAAAATACACTCTCTATCTCGGAATGGGATCAATGACGAAAGCTAGGGATGATTATGGATCCGTCTAATCTAACCAACCCGACCAAACCGACCTAACTTGATTGATTTTGAGCGGTTGCGTGTCTTTCAGCGAACAAATGCAAATGAAATACTTCAAAATTCATGGAAACAGTTTGGATAGCGGATAAGCCATTCTGCACCCGTATGAACCCGATCTGCCTGTAGATAAAGTTCAAAGAAAGGCGAAAAAAAAATGCTAACAAGTAACAATATAGGGTAGGAATAATAGAATATATATTTTTATGAAAATAGAAAATAATACTTTAAAAATATGCATGGTGTCATGGCTTGGTATAGACAAATAATTACATATTGTAAAAATTATGAAGTATAATTCAAAATTTATAAAGTCTAAATCGTCAAACTGATCATATTTATCTATCAACTCACACAGCTCACTTAATCTACATCCATCAATTAATTTTTTTTATATATTTAATTATAAACAAATAATAAATAAAATGCCAACTGATTCAACTCCATCCACGATCTTTCATAACGAAAGCAGACTCACTTTAAGAGCATCTCTAACGGTAATAGGCATTTTATCTATCCAAATATTACTATAAGGTATATATTTCATTTTGCCTATCAACTATTTCATATTTCTACTCCAACCATACTCTTTATTTTACCTATTCATCTAAATACTATTAATTTTATAAAATGCCACATCAGCAACAAAGATGGAGGGAAATGATCCTAATGATTAAATACATTTTGCCTAATCTTGAAGGCTAGCTACATGTAGCTAGTGAATGTGAGTTAAGCTAAAATGCCTAATCATATGCCTAGTGCATTGGAGTTGAAAAAAATGAATTATACTAAACATTTTGACTAACAAACATAATATACCTAGTGAGTTGGAAATGCTCTAAGAACGAGCTCGAAGCGCGGGCATTGACCCCTTATTGACGTCAACAAAGGAGCTCACTCAGGTAAAGAAAACCAAATTTTAGAGCTGAAAGAACTACAGAGGCAACTAACCGGCTGGGGGTCCTAACCATACACTTTTGGTGGTCCCCTTTGTAGAGATATTGGCATGATAATTTACGATTAGTCGGAAACATAACTACCTGGTGGTTCTGAATCAGCCAATAAATTTTTTCTCCACTTATTGTTTGGTCAACCTAGACATTATTCTATGACTTGTTTTGGGGTGCGCAAAAAATAAATAATTTATTAATTTATTTAAATCACATTATTTTCTTATTATTTTATATTTTTTTTATAATAAATAAAAAATCTAAAAAACATCCATAAGCGGTAGTTTATATATCTGTTATAAATAAATTTAAAAAATGAAATAATTTGCCCGTCAACATCCTTTGGAGGGATTGTGATCTATTTCGGATTGTTTTTGGAAGTTAGTAAAAAGTTACCTTTTGATTTTTTACTAAATCTTTTAGTTTTTTAAAAAGTGATTTGGGAAGTTAATAAGAAAGTGACTTTTTACTTTTTAGGCCTCGTTTGGGAACAGGCTAATTTAGTAACTTTTTGGCTAATTGGCTAAAAAGATTGGTAAGAAAAACCTGTATGTTTGGGCCAACTTTTTGGCTAATTACGAAACGACGTGCAAAAAGTAGAGAGAAAAGGGAATCTTTGACTTTTTTGTATGGGTTGTTGGCTTTTTGGCTAAAAAGGTAACTTTTTGGCTAATTGGCTATTTTAGCCTCTTGCCAAACGAGGCCTTAGTTTAATATTTATTTATGGTGTCAAATCAAATTAAAATGACCAAAATATCTTTTACCCAACATAAGAAATTTATTTTTTTATTTTTTTTTGTCATAGGGCCTAATTTGTAATTTCATATCTGAGTTTTTGGCCTTTCCCAAACCAAATTTGTTGCGTTTTTGGCTACTTGCGTTTTTGGAAAATGATCAAAAACGTGGCTTTTATGGCCCTTCCCAAAACGGCACTTAATCATTTTAGGTTTTTTTATGAACCAGTTAGGCCCAATTGATTTTGATAAGATGAATTTAATATATTTTTTTGAGTATATTTTTATATTTATGACATTGTTTCATATAGATTTAAATTGATTGTTGTATTGAGAAAGGAAGGTTGAAGAGGCAGATATTATTTGGTGAGATTCCATTATGAGAATTGTGTTGTTGATTGGGGCGGGATACCAATTTGGTAGAAGAATGATGTAAACCCCACCCACACAAAGATATTTAACATTAGGAAAAAGTTAGGGATAAAAATTGTCATAAAAATGATCATGAAAAATTTATGATCCTTGGATTATCTTGATTAGTGTAGTGCTTTATTCTAAGTGTAATTCAAGAGTCACAAAACTTTCATGATTATTTTTATGAAATTTTTTTCATGATACCTAACATTGTTGTTAACATTAATCCACATTTTTCCAATAGATGTGAAACAGAACAATAACAAATTTTGAATGTTCACATTTTGTACGTCTCACAATTTCATATTTTAAATGTTTGACACACCCATCCACCTAAGATGCGCTATGACATTTACATTCATCACAAGTGTGTTTGTAATACAGTTTGAAAACTCCCACCACCATGGTTATCTCAACATCATTACCAAGAATAACAGTAACAAACTACACATAGTAACTCCATATGAAAATAATAATAATACACGTCAATCGTGAAAAACACATAAAGATCACAAATCCATATTAACCACAGATTTTTAGAGTGCAAAAATTCACATTGGGGTGTGTCCCACATTATGGAAAAAAGTTAGGGATCAAGAAATTTTTTTTTTTATAAAAATGATCATGAAAGATTTTTGATTTTTGGATTACTTTAATTAATGTATGATGCTTTATTCTAAGTATAATCCAAGGATCACAAAATTTTTATGATTATTTTTATGAAAAATTTTTCATGATACCTACCATTGCTGCACATTATAATACAGCATCAGAACCCACATCACCATGATCATCCCAATTTCATTACCCAGCATTCCAACCACATCATCAACAAATTCCACTGTGTAATCTCACACTAAAGAAAAAAAACATGAAAATCACAGAAAATCACAAACCCACATGGGGGTTTCAAACTCGAACGGAATAGGTAAATCGAACAGATGTATTGTGCACAAAACCAACACACAAACCCTAGAAGCACATTCGTACTAGAAATTCACACCCAACAAAAATATACAATGACCCTGTTTGGCAAGTGAGTTTTGGGCTATTTTTTTTAGCTAAATTCATAAAAAGACAAAATATGTTAAAATAGTTAATAAGACAAAATATCAAATCAAACCTATAATCATTTTACTTTTTTTTCTTCACAAATATCACATCTAACTATAAAAAAAAATCTAGTCATAAAATGGGCAAAGAGTGTGCTTTGAGTAAATGTGTAATTTCATAAAATAGACAAAGAGTAATACTAGAAATTTCAAAAATTTTATCAAATATTTCACACTGGTGTGGGACTCACACAATGTGACTCACACACCCATGTGAAACATAGAATTTTTAATAAAACTTTTAAGACTTCTAACATTTTTTACGGGCAAATCCCTATTTTGTGCCTCAAACTCAGCACATGTGCGTATAACTTGGGCTAGTTACGTAATTCACACACAAATAGGACTTTTTGGAGTATAAGAAACAACAAAGGACTAAAAAAAAAATTTATACTAGGTACTCCAAATATTCTATTTAAATATTTTATCAAATCTCTCACATGGGTGTAAAACCCACATATATGTAAATTTGTGTGAATCTTACCCTACATAAAATGTTTGGTAGAATATTTGGTAGAATATTTGAGATACATAGCATTTCTCCTAAACAAATCATAGGATAAAGAAATGAGATTTATTGGTGCTTTCCCTTTAAAAAAATTAATTGAGAAATAAAAAATTTTAGTTTTGATTATTACTTTTTATTTATAAGGAATTGCATTAAATGTCTCAATAATCATAAATTAAAAAGAAAAATGTTTTGCATCTCGAAAAACTTTTCCCCGAATCTCCCGAATCACTGAAACGACGTCGTTTCAGTGATTTTGAAATTTTTTTTTTTTTCTTTTTTTCCGCCATTGTTGACGTAGAGGGAGAGGGAGAGAAAGAGAAGAGAGGGAAGAGGAAGAGGAAGAGGAGGTCGTTGCAGCTCGCCTCCGGCCGTCCGCCGGCCCGTCGTAGCTACCTCGTCGCAGCTCTGCCCCGGTCGTCGCAGCTCGCAGCTCCGCCATCGCAGCTTCGCCGTCCCCCTCCTCCTCCCCTCTCCTCCCCTCCCCCTCCATTTTTTAAGCCCCCTCTAGTCCCCTCCTCTCTCCTCCTCCCCTTCCCCCTCCCCTCCCCTCCCCTCCTCCTTCTTCGTTTTTTGCTTCTTCCGCTGTAAAAAAAAAAAAAAAAAAAAAAAGGGATTCGGGGGAGCTTGGATTCGAGCTCCCAATCACAGCTCAATTAAAAAAGGATATACAAGTTCACTTTGTAAATATACACTCTAGATTCATTGATATATCAACAAAATAATTGATTGATGATTAGAAAAAAAGTTAACTTAAATATTTTAATAGAGTGCGAAATCATTAGGCCTAGAAGGTTGGTTAAATTTTTGGACCTCAATAACAATACTCTTGTAAATTTAATAAGAAAAATTACTTGTCAATGAAAGGTTAAAAAAATATTTACATATTAACAATAAACTTTATAAATATTAAAATATATAAAGAAAAACATTTTCATCTATTCGCCTCGTTTGACAACAGTAAAAAATAGTCTAAAAGTAAAACAATTATTAAAAAAATTTAAAAGTCAACAAAAATCAAAAGGTGAAAGATTTTTTTTTCATTCACTTTAGCCTCCGTTTGGCAGAGCTTTCAAAATCTAGTTCAACACTCACTTTTGAGTGTTGTGTTTGTTTAGGGTTTTCAAATCACAATTCTACACTCATTTCAAAACATAATCATTACTTTTCAAAACTCATAACCAAACACATAATTCAAAACTCTTTTCAAAACTCCATTCAAATCAATATTCTAAAAATATTTTAATTTTGTTAAGATTTACGATTTTTTAATTTTTAAATTTTTTGAATATTTTTAAATATTACAATTTTAATTTTTAAAATTTTAAAATATTTTATAAAAATAAATTCAAACTCTATTTTATAAAAATATTTTTAAATATTTTAATTTTGTTAAGATTTACGATTTTTTTAATTTTTTTAATTTTTTGAATATTTTTAAATATTTTAATTTTTAAATATTACAATTTTAATTTTTTAAATTTTAAAATATTTTATAAAAATAAATTCAAACTCTATTTTATAAAAATATTTTTAAATATTTTAATTTTTTTAAGATTTATGATTTTTTTAATTTTTTAATTTTTTTAATTTTTTGAATATTTTTAAATATTTTAATTTTTAAATATTACAATTTTAATTTTTTAAATTTTAAAATATTTTATAAAAATAAATTCAAACTCTATTTTATAAAAATATTTTTAAATATTTTAATTTTTTGTTATGTATTTGGTTACGATTTGAGTGTAGAGTTGTGAAAGTAGTATGGAATTTCGAGTTATGTGTTTGGTTATGAGTTTTAAAAATAATTTTTTAATTGAGTTTTGTTTTATGTGTTTAGTTAGGATTTGAGTGTACAGTTGTTTTTAAATTTAAAATATTAAAATTTAAAATTATTTTAATTTTTTGAATATTTAAATTAATTTTTTACTTATTAAATTTTTTAGATTATTTAAATTATTTAAATATTTATGATTTAAATTTTTTGAATATTTATTTTGGAAAAAAATTATTTCCTTTGTAGTATTTTCAATTAAAAAATTAATTAATGTTATTTTTTGTTAATAATAAATTTTTTTAATTGAATTTTAAAAAGAGTTTGGTTATGAGTGTTGATCAAAATTTTCAATAATGTGAAAGTAATGTGTTTTGTTATGAGTTATAACAATTTGAATTAAGTTTTGAAACTCTTTTCAAAACTCATAACCAAACAAATTTTCTTACTTCACATGTCAAATCAAACTTTCAAAATTCAATTCTACACTCAATTCAAAACTCAATTCCATACTCAATTCAACACTTTATTCAAAAACCATAACCAAACAAATTTTTTACACTCAAATCATAATTCTAAAACACACAAACTCAAAATACAACTCATATTCTCAAATCATAATTACAAAGCTCTACCAAACTCATATTCTCAAATCATAATTACAAAGCTCAAATCATATTCTCAACTCATACAACTCATAGTTTTTGCAAATATTTCTGTAAAAAATTAAAAATTAATCTCTTTTTTTTTTTTTTTTTTTTTTTTTTCATCTCATAGTCAAAAAAAAATTAAAAGTCACTAAAAAAGTACTTCCAAACAAGACCTGAGCAATTATTTTCTAACTGTTACCTGACACGATCAATAAAAAATGAATTTATTTAAATAAAATTTTATTTTTTATTTTTAAAAAGTTAAAAATATTTTTCAAACTAAAATGTTACTAGTATTATTATACTATCACCACCACTCTCACCTCTGCAACTACGTCACAATCACCACCATTATCATTATTGTCATCACCACCAACCCCCGCTCCACTTCTACATCTACATCTACATTCACATCCACATCCATCAAATATAGAAAAATACTTTCTATGCTTTTTTTTGTAATACCTAAACATAATTGAAAAAAATCTTTTTTTACCTAAACAAATTTGGAAAGTAGATTAAGCCTTCGTTTGGCAACTTGGATTAGGTTGTGTTTGGAGTTATTTTAGTTAAAAAAAGACAAAATAAATTTTTTAACTTAATAAGACAAAATATCATATCTAATCCATAATCATTATATTTTATCTTTCATAAAAAATTAAAAAAGTCAAAAAGTCTATCTCAAATAAAATTTTTTAACCCTAAGTTAAAAAAACTAAAAAATTAAAAAATTAACTCACTTTGCAAACGAATTCTAAAAAATTTTTTTAAAAAAAAAAATAAAAAAATATATATATATAAAAATAAAAATATGATATGATTAAAAAAAAATTAAAAACTAAAAAGTTGCTTCTAACCTTTTCTTAAAAAGGTCAACAGCGTAATTGTAAAAGGAATGCTATAAATTTCTCACACTGTTTTTGGTGTCTTCTATTATTTCAATGAAGAGTATGATTATTGGCTGATCATTGGCTAATTGTTCAGTGGGTTGCTGGAGTTGTCCTCTCAATCAATAATGCAGATATGTTTTTTTCCCCCACAAAAAAAAGCTGTTTCTAATGTCCTTAATGTTCAAAACGACGTCATTTTAAACATTTTATTTTATTTTATTTTATTTTTTTTTGTGCCTTGTTTTTTTTTTAGGGGCATTCGGGACCTTCATTTTCGGGACCCCAATCACTGCTGTCAATAATGTCACAAGAGTTTTTATTAAAGAAATAATTTTGACTAAGATTAGGCATAAAATTATTTGAATCACACAATTCATTTTATTTAAATTGATTCGCATATAAATGAATAATTCTTCAAATATAATATGAGCGGATGCGATTTAAAATATGACATTATTATTAGTTGTGGGTTTTATCTGCACTGGCAAGAACTTGTCCACACTGAGACTTTTTTTTTTTAATATTTAAAAACTTGGACCATTAATTTCCCTCATCCTATTCTAGATATTTTTAAATTTTGAATGATTTTACTTTAATCGTATTGTTGTTAGTGAATGATTTTGATGATTTAGTTTAGGATTTTAAAAGATGTCCTTATGTTAGTTTATGATTTTATTTAAAAGTTTAAAATTTTGAATGATTTGCTTGTATTAAGAATTGATTTTGTTGTGTTTTTAATTTTATAAGTTTTAATTCATTAATTATGAATGTTGAGCATTTTAGAAAATGGAGAGAAAATTGTCCAAAATAAATATTTACAAAACGGAAAAAAAGGTTCAAAAATAAATTTTTAAAGAAAAAAATTCAATCCGCAAACTGCTTGTAACTGTCCGCATATCCGCAAACTGCGGGTTCCATTTTTCCTAAAAAGCACATATGGGTGGATCCAACAACAAACTGAACCGTCTAAAATCAAACCGCGAGCACCCGTTGACTTGTTTTTGTTAAATAATGAGGAATAAAAGATGATGTATTATTATATATATTTTTTATTTATTACATAAATAATATCACGTAATATTGGTGAATTATCTTATAATTTGCCCTAGTTATTTGAAAAAAAAAAATATCCTTCAAATATTATGAATTAATGTTGATTGATGCTAGTATTTAGGGGTGTGCATAATACTGCCGAAACCGCCAAAACCGCACCGAGCCGCACCGCCAAGGCAAATTTGTTATTATTTGCCAATTGAACTGTCGATTTTTGGTAAGAAAAATGACAAATTCTAGTGACACTTTTATCAATCCGCCGGTTTCTATTTTTCTTCCAAACCGCAACGACCCGCACCGCTATTAAATCATGTTTTATAAGATTTTAAAAATTCTTTTTTACTTAAGTTTGCTTGTTGTTTTATACCTTAGAATATAGTATTACATTACTGTTCGAGAGGAATTTAAGACGTCAGTAATCCAAAATAAAGTTAGATTTCAATTCACTTTTCAATTTTTTTTTTTTTTTTTTTCTGGTCATGTTGCAAACTTGCATCAGCTCACTTTTCAATCTAAATACTTTTCAACAGTAAACATTTTCAATATATTGTAAACCCTGAATGATATTAATTTTATGTATTGTATTTGATCATTGTAGCTTCCACAGATGTTTGTAATGAACTGTTGGCATAGTCGTTGATATTATCATGTTGTTGCTACACTTGTTGCTACACTTGTTGCATCAGAAGAAAGTTTCGCAAGATGCTTAACATCACGGTATTTCTCGTCTTTTTTTTACTCTTTGATTTAAGTTTTATAATTTGAATTATATTTTTTAACCACCAATCCGTCCGAACAGCCAAGGCAAATCCGCTATTATTTGCCAACCGAACCGCCGATTTTTTATAAGAAAAATGGCAAATTCTAGTGACACTTTTATCAATCCGTCACCCGCCATACGATTTCTATTTTTCTCTCAAACTGCACCGCCCCGCACCGCGCACACCCCTACTAGTATTGGTGAACTCTATATTTATAAGGTTAAATATACTAAAATCTCATCAAACTAATTTATTATTCTCATTTGTAACTTAATACATATTAGTTTTCTTAATTATAAAAATTATACAAATATACTTTCTTAAAAAGTGATTTAGACTGAATGAAAGTGATACATTTTTATAGTTGAGGGGATTAAAATATGAGCGACGTAAAGTAATATTAACTAATAATTGAAGGGTTCATGATGTAATTAACCATATTTACTGTAGTTGGAATTGTAAAATAGATGATGTTTTTCACAAACAATTCTAGTTTATTTTATTTAAAATTCATTTAAGCTTAAGTTATTAATTTAATAAAGAAAAATTTAATCTAATATCCCTCTTTAACTTTTAGTAATTGAAAAAAGTCCACAATATATATATATATATAACCTAAAATCCTTCACACACACTCATATGTCACACCCACTCTCTCCTCTTTTGAAGAACCATGCTTCTTCCATATGGTGTTTGGATAAGCTTATGGAGATACTTGAATGTAGCAGCACAACTGTTTGTTTGATTTTTTATCATGTGAAGCCATTGGAAGTGTGAAGTCAAACAAGCCAAGCCAAACATGATAGAGTTTATGATTGCTGATTGCTAGCATGACTATGACATAGGAGTGAGCAGCGGATATATCGATCCGTTAAAATCGACCGAACCGAACCGATCCGCTGCATTTTGAACGGATGCGTGATGACGAGCGGACGGTTGTGGATTGATTTTCTCTAATCCGCCAATCTGGTAGACGAATGGCAGATTTGAGGTTCCTTTGGCCGCAACCGAACCGCCAAACCGCGAGCACCCCTAATACTTTATAAGACTTTGTGTTTTCAATTTGTTTAAATATTCTGTTTGTGTTTTCAATTGAAAAAGAGTTAAAATATTTTGTTAGTTAAAATATTTTGTTGAAATGAAAAAAATAAACGTATTATTTATCTATATTTTTTAGTTTTTAAATCTAACTCTAAAAATAATAAATAGAAAATATGATATATGCTGGTTGGTTTTTGTTATAAAAAACAGATATAGATGAAACAATTGAGAGACATACAATCTCTACTACTGCTCTGTTTATGGTTTTAGTGGTTTGAATTATTTTTATATTTTAAGAACCACAAATTATAATACTTTATGTGGATGATGCATGTAGTAATTGTGATATTCTAAAGTTTCAAACTTCTTTATTTGGATGAGGCATGTAGTGACTGTAATACTTTTTTAAGTCACTGACTGTAATATTTTTATTTTTATTTATTTTTTTTTTGAGAAAATGCACAAGTTGAATTATATTGAAAATTTATAAAATTTTAAACCACTAAATTGATTCGCATCTATCCGCCAAACCGCCAATCCGCTCAATCCGCATCTGCCGGATTAGCGGACAGATGTGGATTGATTTAAAAAACAGATATAGATGAAACAATTGAGAGACATACAATCTCTATTACTGCTCTATTCTTGGTTTTGGTGGTTTGAATTATTTTTATATTTTAAGAACCACAAATTATAATACTTTATGGGTGTGTTTGATTGGACGGACTGGAAAAGGAGGGATTAGAATCCATCGGACTTGAGTCCTGGGATTAGAATCTCCCGGACTATTTGGTTGGATTGGATATGTATCCTGTGTTTGTTTTTTCATGGGATTAGATGTCCGGACTGTGAATCCCCCGGACTATTTTTAGTGAATCCAACGTTTGATTGGACGGACTGGATAGGATAAATGAACAAAAGACTATTTTGCCCTTTTTCAATTGTTTACTAAGGAATAGCAATATTAAACATATCTTTAATATTTTAATTATTTTTAATTAAATAATTTTGTTTTTTTAAAATAAATAAATAAATAAATAAAATATCAATAAAATTTGTTTTAAATCATTACTGTATAACAAATCATTATTTTTTTTACATACAAAACGTTACTGTGTTTTTTTTTTTTTACATACAAAAAATATCATTAATTTAATAATATAAATTAAATTTATTTTTTTTACATAAATTTATTTTTTTACACAATTAAATAAATAAATAACCACTAAATTTGATTTAATAAAATACAGTATAACCCGTATAAAAAATTTATATTATTTTTTTAATTAAAATTTTAAATAAAACACCTATTACAATTTAAATAATGAAATTAAATAAACTATAAACAAAATTTTAAAATAAAACATCAATAAAATATCTATAAAAAATTATTTTAAAAAATTAAATAAATAAAACATTAATAAAAAGTTAAATAAAATTATTTTATTTTTAAATTGAGACATTTAAATTTTATTGAATTTTATTAAATATAATACATAATTAAATAATAGAGGGTCAAAATTGTCATTTTCACATCTAATCCCAATAGTGATTAGTCCCCCCAAAACAATCCCACACCCCCCCTAGGACAGGATAGTCCCCCATATGGGGGACATGGAGTCCGGCCGGATATGGAGTCCGCCGGACTAAAAAAAAATCAAACGACGGATAAGGAGGGAGGCCGGACATGGAGTCCAAACAGTGGATAGTCCCCCCCTTATCCCCCCAATCAAACACACCCTATGTGGATGATGCTTGTAGTGATTGTGATAATCTAAAGTTTCAAACTTCTTTATTTGGATGAGGCATGCAGTGATTGTAATACTTTTTTAAGTCATTGACTGTAATTTTTTATTTTTATTTATTTTTTTTTGGAGAAAATGCACAAGTTGAATTATATTAAAAATTTATAAAAATTTAAACCACTAAATCGATTCGCATCTATCCGCCAAACCGCCAATCCGCTCAATCCGCATCTGCCGGATTAGCAGACAGATGTGGATTGATTTTCTGCAATCCGCTAATTTGGCGGATGGATGGTGGATTGGAGGTTTTGTGGTCGCAACCGACCCGCGCTCACCCCTACTATGACATTAAGGATTTAAGAGTAATACTAGAGACCCTAAAAGTTCTATTAAAAGTTCTACCAAATGTTTTACATGGGTGTGAGACCCACACAATGTGAGTCCCATGTGGTTCCTATACTTATATAAGACATTTGGCAGAACTTTTGGTAGAATTTTTAAAATCTCTAATATTTTTGTGGATTTAACTTCTAAAATTTGAAGTTATTTATGTTTTTTTGTTGGGTTTTGCTCAATTGTTGTTGTATTAATCGATATATATATATATATATATATGATTGCTTTAGTTAAAATATAAAGACAATTGGTCAAAATACAGAAAAATTTGTAAACAAATAAGAGAAATTTTAACTCAGAAAAATTTCAAAATACAGATAAATCTGTGTTTTGAAATTTCTTTAATTGAAATTTCTCTGGAAAAATATTGAAGGATCTTAACTACTATAAAAATATTGTATGTCCTTTATCTTATAATATCTTAATACCAGATATCTTAACAAAAATTTCCTTTTAATGAATGAGATCGCATTGGACAATGAAAAATTCTTCAAACAAATGTTAAATTTTAATTTATTAAATATTCTATCATATAAGATTTAACTTCAATATAACATTATTAGGAGTGATTTACGAACAATAAATTAAAAGGACATAGAAAATTTCACTCGTTTAGCAATCAAAATCTAAGGAGAACCTGACTTTTTGATTAGGCTTGTGGGATAGTCGTTTCCGAATAACTATTCTTGCTATCACTTCAAATTTATACTTAATTTTGTGAATTTTACTTTGGACTCACAGTAATAATTTGAATAATTCATCACGTAAATTCTATTGTGAAGATTGTTGTATAAAATATCAGTTTTATCGAATATTAACAAATATATAAATAAACTGTATTTTGTTTTATAAGATATACGGGTTAAATTTAAGGTAAAATACTAATAAATCTCAAAATTTAATTTTGTGAATTGTTTAGTCCTTCATTTTTTTTATGAATTCAAAAATCTCGTTAAAATGAAAATTATACAAAAAGATAGTCACTTGCACGTTTGGATTTAATTTTTGAGAGATAAAAGTGGGTTTTTTTAAAAATGAAATTACAAATTTAGGCAATCCACACTATAAAGTTTTTGGATTTTCTCTTATTCTGGAATAAATCTCACATTATGAATAAAAACATATCACTTCAGTATAACATTCGAATGTAACACACTAAAAACTTTTTAGTGTACTTTTCCCAAACGTAATACTTCAATGTAGCACACAAAAATACTCATTCGTATACTTTTTCTAAACGTAACACTCTAATTAATGTAATCTCAAACATAATACTTTAATGTAACACAGTTTAATATAACATACAAAAATACTAAAAAACTTCTTAGTGCACTTTTTTTAAATGTAATACTCATAATTTAAAATTATACATTTGCCCAAGCTATTCTAAGTAATTTTTGTACTCCTTTTGTAATGATTTCAAGAATCCCACATTCTTTTGAAATGATTTAATCTCACATCTTTTTTTTGAGGTGTTACATTGGAGTGTTGCGTTTAGAAAAATTACATTAAGGAGTTTTTATGTGTGTGTGTTACATTAGAGTGCTACATTAATTTTTTTTTTTTGAAGTGCTATATTGGAGAGTTACAGTTTGAAATTATACATTGATTCAAAACTTACTAAGAAATTTTTGTACTCCTCTTGAAATGTTTGAAGAATTTCATATCATTTTGAAATGTTTGAAGAATTTTATATTTCAAATCATTTTTATACTCATTTTGAAATGTTTGAAGAATCTCAAATTTTAAATCATTCCAAATAAAAAAGATTTTCATATAAAAATCCATCCCAAATTTGATTCCTATAGATTGTGTATCTTATCTTTCTAACACAAGAGAAAGAAAAAAAAAAAGAAAAAAAAAAAAGAACGAAACATAATAGAAATAAGGGTATAACAGTAAATCTAATTTTCAAATAATATATTAAATCTATCTTTTCAAAATCAATGGGACTAATTAGTTTATATAAAATTTCTTAGGATTAAACAGATCATCATTCCTCAAGATAGGATTTATAAGCAATTTTTTTCTTAAATTTAAACTCATAATTGCCATCTATTTTAAAAAATAACATGTAATTTGTTTGAATCTAGTGATATCTAATAAAACCAATTTTTTAGCATAACTCATATTCATTGTTGGCCCTATAAGATGAACAGTTTAGATAATTGTTGTGAATTTAAGTTATTTGGTTTTAATTTTCTAAATTTAATTTTTTTTAAATTGAGTTTTTCATTTTTCATATTTTCTTGTTTTCACTAATTTTTTAAAATATTTTAAATATATATTGTTTTAATTTTTAGATACACTTAATATTAATAAAATTAAAAAATATAATATTTGTAAAAAAATCTTTACAAAATTAACTAAATACCAAAAATATATTTTTAAAAAAGAGATACAAAAATTCAGTATGATTTCATATTCTTATATATTTATTAATTTTTTAAATATTTTTTTTATAAATATTTTACTTTTTAGATATATTTAGATTATGTATATCTAAAAAATAAAAAATATATATAAAATATTAAAAAAATTTACTAATAACAAAAAAAAAATTATAAAATAAAAATTCAATTTTTAAAAAATTGAATTCAAAAAAGTTAGAATCCGACAAGGTGATGGAGCTAATTCTCTGTTTGAAAAGTTTTATGTGACAGTTAACATTTTTTGAGATGATGAAAAGTAATTTTTTATTTTTTTAATAAAAGATTAGGGCTCGATTTGATTTAGATTTTAAATCAACTTTGGAATTAAAAACATGTTTGGTTTTGTATCTTAGCTCCAATTTTGTGGTTCAAAAGTGGTTCAAATGACCAAAACGACGTCGTTTTGACCATTTGAACCACAAAATTTGAGCTACGTAACATTGTCGGAGGAATAATAAAACTTCATTAAGAGTAGTTTTATCCCACCAAAAAAAAAAAAGGTCAATTTCCTTAATATACTTATTTTAAGTAAATTAATATAAAATATTTTTTAAGGAGCTAAATTAAAAACCTCTTTCATCGATTAAATTTATAAATTTATATAAATTCCTAGTATAAAGAAAACAAAATCAATAAATATATTATTTAAATAAAATTTAAGTGGATGTTTGGAGTGCAGTTGAAAAAGTTGGGCTCCGTTTAGTTTAATTTTTTAAAAGAGTTTTGACTTTTGAATTATATTTTAAAAGATAAATTTTTAAAAAGAGTTTTGAAAGTATAAAAAAATTTTGATTTTGAGTTTGAAAATAATTTTAGAATGATTTGTATGTTTTTCTAATTTTCTTTTTTTTAGTTGAATATGTGGAGTGTGAGAGAAAAATTAATTGATTGATATATAAAATGTGATAGAATGAGAGACAAAAGAAAAAAATAATTTTGAGTTATATTTTAAACGACAATGTTACGTAGCTTAAATTTTGTGCTTCAAAAGTGACTCAAATGGCCAAAAGACGTCGTTTTGGCCATTTTTATGTTGTTCTGTACTCAAAACGACGTCGTTTTGGCCAATTGAGCCACTTTTGAGCCACAAAATTTGAATTACGAGACATTTTCTTTATTCCTCCACTTCCAACCAACACTAGTATTGTCGCTGCCACTAGCACTAGCACTAGCACTAGCACTACTAGCCGCTACCTCCAATTGTTGGCGACAATTTTTCAGTGACCACCCCCAATCCATTTTTGGCATTTGTCTAGCGAAGTGAAATTTCATTAACTTAGCACATTAAAATTCTCTGATGATTCTCTAGCACAATGAAATTTCTTATAGCAAAATCAAACTGTTTTGAACAAAAAAAGAAATAGAAAAAGAATATATATATATAGAGAGAAAAATCAAATTGTGCAACAAAGTTAACTATTTATGAACAACAATAGTGATGGATCTAGGAGCATCGGCGATGGATCTAGATAAGGTAACAATGAGTTTGTAGTTGTAGATGATGATCGATTCTGATATGGACTGTGTTGTAAATGGTTTGTGAATGGCGAAAGCAATGACAAAGAATTTGGAAGCAATGGTGATGGGTTTGGAAGAGGCGGTGACGAGAAGATGTACAGCGACTCTGGTTTAGATTGTTGAGGTTTTAGATCTTGAATTCATTGTCCTATTTGGTTGCTCATGTCTTGTTTCTCCTTATTCCTCATTGAATTTAGTTATTGGGGTGTGTTGGTTGCATTTAGAGCGAGTTGGTTGCATGTTTTTAAATTTATTGATGCTCAGAGTTTTGTTCCTTCGCTCGAGTGATACTTCTTGCACTCGAACGGCCTTTGCGAAACTCAAGTACTTTTGCAGGTCTACAAAAAATACTGGGAGTGTGTATTCTTCACTCGAGCGAAACTTCTTGCACTCGAGTGACGGTCTCTTGTCTATAAAAACTACTAGAATAGTGCATTATTCGCTTGAGCAGCGATTCTTGCGCTAGAGTGATCACACGTTGTTGTGTCTGGTCGCTCGAGCGACACTTCTTGTGCTCGAGTGATCTGTCTGAATTCAACAACTATAAAAATCACTTTTGGTTAGATCTGGATCACTTTTCTCTCTCTCTCTCTCTCTCTCCCCTTCTGCCATTGTTGAGCCTTCAAGCTCTTTTTACTTGGTTTTCATTTACTTTTATATATCTTTGACCCCTAGTTCCATATACCAAAACGTAAGGCTCGACAAGGGCTTCCATTTAATTTGAGCGGATCGTGTTTTTGTTGAAGTTAAATTTGCGGGCTTTCTTCTTTTCATTGCTTGAGGTAGGGATTCATTTGCTTCTTTTCAATACCTCGTCTATAGATAGATATGTGGTAGATTTTATTGCATAAAAAAAATCACATCTATTATGGATCTTTTGAAAATCATGAAAAGAAATCTAGGGTTTGATCGTCGGGTTTCAAATTGATTAAATTGGTTGTTGTTTGATTAGTTGGGAGTGGTTTATTGTGTTTATGCTAAGAGAAAGAGAAAGCCCTAATTTTGAAAATTTGACCTACCGAACTAAAAAGGGGTAAAGTTGATTAAAGATTGTGTTTTGATAGTTTGAGTTGTGATTATTGTGTTGTTAGTATAAAAGATGAATAAATTATGGTATTGGGAATTTATTTGGATAATCATGTTAATTTAATTTGGATTATGGCTTGGGAATCATTGGATGTGGTTATATTGAAATGTGGAAATTTTTTTTTGGAAAATAAAAGAGTTGGTTTTGAAAAGAGAAAGAAGCCATAGTGTATTGAAAATCTAGATTTGAACATGAGGTTGGGTTTTGAAACTTTTGAATATTGTTATTATAATTGTTTTTGGGCTAAAAGTCAAAGAAGTATCGAATTATCGTATTACGTATACTTAAATACATATGCTTAGAGGTTTTGTCCTTAGTCATCAGTGGTGGGTGACATTGTGCCTGTTTGGTGCAGCTTAAAAGCTGCTTATTTCAGCTTTCAGCTTAATTTAAACTATTTTGATGTGTTTGGTTTAGCTTATAGCTTATAACTTTTTGAAAGTCAGAAATCAGCTTATTCTTTGAGTGGGGCAGGAGATGCTTCATTTATAAGTCAGAAATCAGCTTATATTCATAGTTATAAGTTATAAGCTGTTTAGGCATAAGCTATAAACACTTTCCCACAGCCCTACCAAACAAGGCCATTGTGATGTTGAATAGATTATATGTATGTAGTACACTCAGAATTATTTGTATCGGTTGAATAGATTTTTTTTTTTTTTTTTTTTTTTTTTTTTTGTTACACTTGGATTATGTTTGTTTGTTGAATTATGTGATGGTTGGAAATGTGCACGTGCTGAGAATAATGGGTACCATTACCTTTTAGCTAGCGCCTAGAGAATTAGTTGCGCTGAGAATGTGGGGTGCTAGTACCTTCCAACTAGCGCCTAGAGAACTTGGAAGAGGTACCATTACCTTCTAGCTGGTGACTAGTGAGTTGGCATGAGTATTGGAAAGGTATATCCTTGGTTTACTATGCTTGAGGCAAGTAGAGCGTTGCTGGGTTTTTCGTTATCATCTTGGTTCCATTTTTGTGTACCTTGCATTGAGATGATTATTTTGTGGAAGATGTCAGTATCTTAAATGGTTATGTGAGGAGTATTTTATATGTATTGTCGTCATGTTCGTTTGGGATACTTTTAATCGGAAGTTGTAAAGTGAAGTTAGTGTAAGTTCGGTAATAAAAAAACACGTAATTGGGTTCTGTGGGTCAGTTTCGAAAGCTGGTTGTCACTAAGTAAGTTTAAAATTGAAAATGGTAACAAGAAGAAAGAAAGACGAATGGTTGCGTGGTTAAGCAAATTGAACATTTTTTTTTTCTTTTGAGGAAAAATATTTATGTAAATATATCTTCATATATAAACTGATATTTATATATATGGTATGGTTTAAAGCATTCATGATCATAACTATTTATATGTTATTATTGTTTAGAATCATATTAGGATCTCCACTGGACTTTATGTTCATCCCACGTTACTAATTCTTTTTCAAGTGAATATTGAGAAATGTTTCAAGATCGAAAATCTTCATTATCTGTTGGTCACAGGGCCTTTTAATTGTTGGCCAAATACCATTGTTGTAAAAAGGGTTGAACCCTTTCTCTTTTATGTATTGATGTAAGCCTACGAGCGATTTATTGTAGTTATGTCTCATGTTGCATTTGTTATGTATTCGAATGAGAAAACTTGTATTTAATTGTCTTTATTGATGTACTGAAGTTCCATACGTTATCTCTGAAATTATATTAAATTAAAGAATTTGATAATGTTATCCAAGTAATAAAAAGTGGGGCGAGACAAGACGTGATTGAGACACCAACGGTGAATGTATACACTTGAAGCAGTGGAGGAAGAGAGATAAAAAATTATCGTCTAGCGTCTAGGGTTTAAGGGTATTTTTAATCATTTATCTCAAATCTCTTTTGTATCCTTCTAAAATTTAAAATCTTAAGAATTCTTAACTTGCATGTAGTCTTGAAGGCCTGGTTTGGCATATATGGGTTTGGGCAAAATTAGCTAACAAAAAAATAAAATAAGCTAATTTAATAAATAAAACAAATGTCATATTCAAATAATAATCGTTTCACTTTTTTTTCTCATAACCATTAAATAGCTACAAAAAAAAGTAAAAAATTTATCCAAAACAAAACTTTTGTAGCCAGACTAAGGGCTAGTTTGGCATAACCTAAATAAGTCAAAAAGTCACTATCTTATTTAAGTCACATCATCTTATTTAAATCACATCACCTCTCTAACACATCACATCAAACCTAATCCAAACCCAACCCAAACCCACCAATAAGTCAAAAAGTACACTTTTTTAGAACATCCCAAACCAACCCTAAGATTTCGTTTGCGAAAAAGGGTTGGCTTGGGTTGGGTTGGGTTTGAGGCTGTTTTAGTCACAAAAAAACAAAATAAACTTTTTAGCCCAATAAGACAAAACATCATATCCAATTCATAATTATTACATTTTTTCTCTTATAAAAAGTCAAAAAAGTCAAAAAGTCATTTTGAAATGACACTTTTTAGCCCCAGGCTAAAAGGCCAAAAAATCAAAAAGCTTAACTCACTTTTCAAACGAATCCTAAAATAGTTAAAAAGCCAAACTAAAAAAATTTATCACAAACAAGGCTTATGCTCTCAAACCGTTATAGAAATATGGGTAAATTACAAACACCCCCTCGAGATTTAGTAAAAATACAGATTTCCCCCTGAGGTTTGAGAAATTACAAATTCCCCCCTGAGGGTCAAATTTTCATAATAAATTAGGAAAAATTAGGGGGGAATCTGTATGAAAATAAAAACCCTAGGGGGCAATTTGTTATGAAAATGTAAACCTCAGGGGCGGGATGTAATTTCTCAAACCTCAGGGGGGAATCTGTATTTTCACCAAACCTCGAGGGGGGTGTTTGTAATTTGCCCTAGAAATATATAGAGTGATTTATCTGTAATTTTTCTTTATTAATGGCACGTGTATTTTTAATGTATAATATTTTGTTTTTTCTTTTTTATCATTAGAAAATAGTATAATTTATATCTATATATATTAGATTGTATAACTAATAAGTAATGTGAGACATTTACATATTTATATCCACAAACTCATCTACGGTTTCGTTTGGGAATTAAGTTGACTTTTTAACTTTTTTAATTATTTTAGTCTAGGACTAAAAAGTTTAGTTTGGGAAGGACTTTTAGTTTTTTTAGTTTTTTTGATTTTTTTTGAGAGAAAAAATGTAATAATTACAAGTTAGATGTGATGTTTTGTCTTATTAGACTAAAAAATTTATTTTCTTTTTTGTGACTATTTTAGCCAAAAAAAGCTCCAAACCCATCGCCAAACGTAGGCTACAATAATGTGATATAAGAATTAGACTCACTATCATTAAGTATTTAACGAATCAAAAGTTAAAAAATATCTTACGATATCATTATAGGTAAAATTATAAGTACTTTTTGAACATCTCAAACATTTTTTCAATAGCTAATAGTTAAGTGAGCAAATATGTTATTAGGAAAATTACCTTTTAGTAATATTTTTAAAAAATATATTAAACAGTTATGGAAAATATTATAGTTATAATTATTAATATTTATAATTTTTTTTATACTCCTTTCATCTCAAAATATTAGTTATTTATTCTATTTGTTATTGTCCTAAAATATTAATTATTTTTCAAAAATCAAGTACAAAAAATATAAATTTTTTATTTTGTCCATTTTTAAATTCATTAATAACATAAAAATTACAAATATGACATTGATATTTTTTTAAAAAATATACTATCAAAGAATAATTTTAAAAAATTAATTTTTTAAAAATGTAATAATTATACTATTAAAAAAGATTAAATTTTTCAAAAAAAATCATTATTTTAGAACGGGAAGAATAATTATTTTTAAAAATTTATAGTGATTTGAAATTTCTCCTATATTATTTTAGGGGTAGAGGTGGTCACGTGAGAAGTGGGGCGTTCATGAAGAAGGAAAGAAAGACAAAGAAGAGGAAAAAGGACAAAGGGGTCACGTGAAGGGTACGTGAAATATTTAGAGATGTGTTTTGATTAGAGGAATGATGGGGACTGATCATGTAGGTGTAGACGTATTGTATGTCATGTATGTATTCCAGTTTTTTAGTACAGTCTGGATAACAAACAAATAAGATGAATTATGATCATCATGATCATGATCATGATCATCCTGATGTTGACGGAGGGGATTGAACTGTTGCGGCGATGAGAGAGGAGAGAGAAAGAGAAATAAAGAGAAGGGACAGATGCAGTGTCTGAAGGGGACAAGTCCCAACAGAAGCAATCATTAGTACTGCCCTCAGTTTTCTTGCCCCCACCCCCACTTCCACTTCACCCCCTTCTCTTTCTCTCTCTATCTAAAAGACTCTCTCTCTCTCTCTCTCTCTCTCTGGCCTTTTTATTATTATTATTATTATCTTTTAAATGTTGTGAAGTATTTTGAATTTATTCCGAAAGAAATTTATGTGGTTGAAATTGAATTTAGGTATTTTTGAGAAGTTTATTATTTTAGTTAATTACTTAAATTTTTTTAATTTGGTTAAAATAATTTTATTTGGAAAGTTAATTGATTTTTTTATAATTAATTTAAGGATCGTTTGGCATTGATTAATACATTTAATTTTTTTATATTGAAATTTTTTTAACTTGACTTTTTTAGTATAGTTTGGTTTTTGTTTTGAGACTTTTTTGATTTTTGTGAGAGAAAAAATATAATAATTATGGGTAAAAAATAATATTTTGTCTTAGTGATTTTATTGTCAATTTTGTCTTTTTGATATTATTTAGTGCCAAAATGAATGCCAAACTAGGGCTTTAATTGTTGTGAAAAAAAATTTGAAATAATTATGAATTAAATGTGACATTTTATCTTATTAATTATTTCAACTTATTGTCTTTTAATGAATTATTTTAATTGAGTGATGCTAGAGATCCCAAATAATCTACCAATTTTTCACTAAACCTTTCGCATAGTGTGGAATCCACACACATGTAGGTTTATGTGAGTCTCATATCCATGTGAGACTTTTAATAAAAAAATTTATAAATTATTTAAAATTCATAACATTTTTCATTTTAAGGTTTTGTTTGTCATCCCCTAAAAAAGTCAAAAAGTTAAAAAATTACTATCCTATTTAAGTCACATTATCTTATTTAAGTCACATTACCTCTCTATCACATCACTTTAAATTCAACTCATATCCAATCTATATTTCATAAAAAGTTAAAAAGTGTACTTATTTATAACATTCTAAATAATCCCTAACCCAACCCCCCAACACTCCTTTTAGATAATGTGAGATTTATATATGAGATAAATTTGAACTTTAAAATAAATTATGAATAAATCATTTCTCTAGGTTAAATCTCAAATTATAATTAAATCATTTTTTTTCTCAGTCATGCTGTAGAGCTCTAATTAGAGCTGTTACAATGCAATTCTAATGAACTGTTCACCCATTAAAAACAAAAAAAAAAAGTGAAGTAAAAGATAAATGATGGAGAAAAAAAATACAAATTAATACTCTATTAGAGATCTATTTTTAAAAGTATAAATCATTTTTGTTTTTGTTTTTGTTTTTTTTTAGCTTCTCACTTTCTTTACCTTCCAGAATTCAAAGTCGTCCCCCACCAATCTTACGTGTCCCCTCACGGATCCTCCGCCTCTCCCTCTCTCCCCTATCATTGATTGCTTCATCGACGCCTTGCGTTAGCCATCGTTTGGCAGGTTGCGTTGGAACAGATTGGGTTTGGAATTATTTTAGTTATGAAAAAGTAAAATAGATTTTTTAATATAATAAGGTCTCTTTTGATAATATATATATATATATATATATTTTTAGTAATTTTTTACTTTTTTAACTAAAATATGATATAAAAAAATTAATATATTTAGAATGATTTTTTAATTTTTGATAAAAAGATGTGTAAAAAGTAAACAGAAAAGAGAATATTTGACTTTTTGGTATTAGTTATTGGTTTTTTGATTTTTTTTTGTTGTAATTTTTTGACTTTTTAACTAAAAAAGTTGCTTGCCAAACGAGACCTATGATAAAATATCACGTCTAACTGATAATTATTATATTTTTTTCTTACAAAAGTAAAAAAAATTAAAATAGTCAAAAAAATTAAAAAATTAAAAGGCCAACCGACTTTCCAAACCAACTCTAAAAAAAAAAAAAAAATAGAAAAAAAAGGCAAATTACCTCCCAGTTGTAGTAGGGAAAAATTATTGTGTGTGTTTGATTTGAGTTTTTTTAAAATTTTGAGTTTTTTGTTTTTCATGTTTTTTATTTTTAGTGAATATTTTTAAAATTTTAAGAATTTTTTTTTACTTTTTTAGATGCACTTAAAAAATTTGTGAAAAAATATTTTAAAAAATTAATAAATATATAAAAATATAAAAAATATACTGAATTCTCGTATTTTTTTATAATATTTTTTGGTATTTAGTAAATTTTTAAAAGTTTTTTTTCACAAAAATTATACTTTTTATGTGTATTTATGTTAAGTGTGTCTAAAAATTTAAAAAATTACTTAAAATATTTAAAAAATTCAGTAAAATAAAAAAACACAGCAAATAAAAAAGTGAAATATCTTGAAAAATGTTTTTGAAAAACCAAAAACAAGTAAAGTGATTACAACCCAGTGCAGTGTGAAAAGATTTATTACAAAGTCGTACTTCTTTTTTTTTTTTTTTTTTTTTTTGTCCCTGACACTCTCCAGTCTCACGTTTCTTTATCTCTCTCCCTCGTTTCTTTGCTTTTTATTTTTATTTTATATTTTGATAAATATTGTAGAACTTTTAAACTATAAATAATTTTTTTATAAAATTAAGTCCAGGGTAAATTACACTGACGGCTCTTGAGATTTACTTTAATTACAGGTACCTTTTTTATAGTTTCAAAATTAACATTGACCTCCTCTACTTTTAAAAATAATACACAGATTCTCTTTTTTCGTTAAAAGAGAATGCACGGCGTTAACTTGATAGCCGAATTGATTATAACACCCTTGAACCATGCTGCTAATACAATTGACACAGCTGATTCTCATTCATTCTTTATTACAATGAATTACACTTAGCTCCCTTGAGATTTAGCATAATTACAGATACTTGCCTTTTACAATATTTTGAATAGTTTTCTTTTCAAAAAATAAAAAATAAAAGCTTACAAAAAAAAAAAAAAAATACTTAAGTGATCTAAATCCAAAGAAAAAATCTTATATGAATTTTTTTCCTTTATAATTTTTTTTTAAATTTTTATTTCATTACATTTGCATGTAAAATAAAAAATATACAAACTGTGGTTGCATTTATTTTTATAATCATTTTATTTAATATTTTTTATTTTGTTAATATGCTGTCTAAAAAATGTCCTTAAAAATAAATAAAATCAATAGTTCAAAAATCATTTTTATTTATGACACAATTTTTATTTTTATAATAATTTAATAATTGTGAATATTTTTGATTCACTTAATTCAGCTATTGGTCAAAAATAATTTGTAATCATTTAAAATCAATTATTCTTAAAGTCATTAACTTTTGAAATAAAATATAAAAAACTCATTTCATAGTAACTTGAAAATATGTATCATACTTAAAATTAACAAAAATTAATTAAAATTTATTTTAAATCTCAATAAATATAATTCGAAAAAAAAAAAATGTGTTTTGTAAAATCCAACACGGCTCAACACATTCAAATTTGTCTCTTTAATAAAAAATGCAAATTGTATGCAAATTATGATGTTGCCCACACACTATAATCCATAAACCATCAGACAAGATTGATATATTGAGAGAGAGGAAGAGCCATAAAATGCTGCAACACCACCACCTTCAACTGCAAGAACAAGAAAAGCCCATACCCCCAAATTCCCATGAATCTTCTCAAATTTCTTACTTCTAATTGGGCAAATTAAACAAAATTAATCACATTCAGGCTCTTAAATAAAAAAAAAAAACCGATATATGAATATATATATATATATTATAGATATACAACACCATTTAGAACCGTCATAGATCATTAATAAGAACAAAAGTGAGAGAGAGTGGAGGAAAGTGACGACGGGAGATATCACGGGAGGAGGGAGGGAAACCATTTCTAGATTCGAACCCAATATCTTCGACCGTACAAAACTAGATTATTGTTAGAGTCTTCATCTTCGACTTCGCAGCCAGACCACGATAGTGGTCTAGATTTAGGATTAGGGTAGGTAGATCCACAGATCTGCAGATGTTGGCATTGGATCGGCGACGATGAGGAGGCGATGTAAAGGTTTTTGGCGGCGGTGGACGACAAAGAAGTAGGTGCTACGGCGAAGGAAGAGATGCTATAGTGGTGGTTCTCTAGTCATCACTGTTTGCAGGAGACATCATTTTGCAGCAACGATTGTAGGAGAGAGAGAGAGAGAGAGAGAGGATTGTAGGAGAGAGGTCTGTGATAGAGGGAGAGAGGCCAAGCACAAAGAGACTCTTGGGTCCAATACGACGGTGGAAACTTTTGTGAGAGAGAGAGAGAGAGAGAGAGAGAGAGAGAGAGAGAGATAACACAGAGATATGGAAGAGAGATAGTGAGAGGGAGAGGGACAGAGCCCAGAGAAAGAGTGAGAGGGAAGAGACATGGAATGTATGTGTTTATATATATATATAGGTAAATTACACTTACCTCCCTTGAAGGGTAGTATTAAAATTTGAAGAATAATTATGGATGACATCAGCAGAATTTATTTGAATTTGGACGGTTGAGTAACAGAAGAGGGTCTTTGTATATTAATTTCAAAAGTAAGGGAGGTCTGTGTTATTTTTGAAATCAGAGGGGAGGTACCTGTAATTAAGGCAAACCACAGGGGAGGTCAGTGTAATTTACCCTTAATTTCATCAAAATTATGTCGACGATACTTTTAAAACGAGATTAATATTAAATATATTTAACAAATTTGACAGAATAATTTAAAAATTACATTGCTTTAAAATATTTAAATGATTAAGGGGTTGTTTGGGATATCCTACATAAGTGTACTTTTTGACTTTTTAGACTAAAAAGTTGAGGAAAAAAATATGGTTGTTTAGGTTAACTCTTTGACTTTTTATGAAAAAATGTGTATTAAAAAATTGTATAAATTAGTGTGTAGGGAAAAATTAGAATTTGGAGTTATGCAGCTGTACTTTTTGACTTTTGGTGAATAGTGATAACTTTTTAATTTTTTGACTTTTTGGACACATGCCAAACTTAGCCTAAAATGAAATGCCTGATTAAAATTGATACAAACAAAAATTAACCTTGTTTGGGAATTGACAATTTTAGTTGACTTTCTAAGTTTTTACGAAAAACATACAAAAGTAAATAGAGTAATGTGATTGGGTGTTTTGACTTTTTAACTATTCTAGTAAAAAAACTAGCTCTGCAAACATATGAATATAAACTATACTTAAACAAAAATATTAACTCAAATCATATGAATATAAACTAGCTCTGCAAACATATGAATATAAACTATACTTCAATTTTTAAGACTTTAAATACTAATGATCACTATTTGGTTACATTTTCAAAATTATTATTTTTTAAATTGTAAATAAGTTTGATGAAAAAAAAGAAGGATCTTTTTAATCTTAAAATTATTTTCTTTTTCTTTTTTTAAATTTCAAAATATAAATTTTAAATTTAAATTATGAAAAGTAATTTTTTGTACCAACTTTAGCCATACATCACATTTTAATTATTCAAATATTTCAAAGTAATGCCACTTTTATTTTTTTAAAATTGTTATTTTATATTGTTTATTAAATATTTTTAATATTACTTTTTATTTTATTTTTTAAGTATGGTCGATATCATTTCATCGGTATTAATTTTCAAAAAGATTAGATTTATAAAAATAAAAATAAAAAGTCACTAAAATTATCAACAAAAAGGAATAATTAATCACATTTATATTTTAAAATTTATACATAGTTTACAAAAATAAAAATAAAAAAGTCTACTAAAATTATCAACAAAAAAGGATAGTTATCAACAAAAAATAAGATTGAAACATAAAAATATTAACTCAAATCATATACTAAAAATAGTTACAAAAAATAGTTTTAAAAAATTAATCACATAGTATATTTTATAAATAGTTGTAAAAATATCAAAAAATAGTCACAAAAAAGAATTCACATAATATATTTCAGCTTTAAAAATATTTGAGCCGGTTGCAAGTTCAACCTACGCCCAAGTGTAAATCTAATTTGTGTGGGGTGCAAGTTCATCTGTGTAGGATGCAAGTTGAATTTGTTAGGATGCAAGTCAAATCTGTGTAGGGTGCAAGTCCAGTTTATGTGGGATGCAAGTTAAATTTGTGTGTGGGTGCACGCCTAGTCTATATGGGTGCAACTCCAATCCATGGATTAATATTTGTATGGTTTGAATATATATATATATATTATTTGTATGATTTGAATTAATATTTGTACAGGTGGAATATTATTTATTATTATTTTTATTAATATTTGTATAATATTAAATCAAACCCCATATAATAAAAATGGTTGAAAATATAAAATGCTTGCAAAGATTAAATTTTTGTGACTATTTTTAAACTAATTATTTGAGCTTTTAAACTTCCTAGTTACAAAAATTAATTTTTATATTATATTTCAACTTTAAAAATAGTTTCAAACATTTTATATTATTTATTAGTATTTGTATAATATTAAATCAAGCCCCTTATAATAAAATAATAATAAATAATATTCCATCCGTACAAATATTAATTGAAATCATACAAATAAAAAAATATATATATTCAAACCATACAAATATTAATTCATAGATTGGATTTGAACCTCACAAAGACTAAACTTGCACTCTACCCAGATTGGATTTGCACTCCATACAAATTGAACTTGTACTCAGGCACAAATTATACTTGCACTCCGCTCAAACATTTTTAAAGCTAAAATATATTAAGTGAATTCTTTTTTTTTTTAAACTATTTTTTTCTATTTTTATAACTATTTATAAAGATAAAATATACTATGCGATTACTTTTTTTAAACTAATTTTTGTAACTATTTTTAATATTTTAGTATATGATTTGAGTTAATATTTTTATGTTTCAATCTTATGCACCTCACATAGACTAAACTTGCATCCTACCTAAACTGGATTTACATCCCACACAAATTGAACTTGTAGTCAGACACAAATTGAACTTATAACTTGCTCAAATATTTTTAAAGTTAAAATATTATGTGAATTCTTTTTTTTTTTTTTATAACTAATTTTTGCTATTTTTATAACTATTTATAAAGTTGAAATATACTACGTGATTACTTTTTTAAAACTAATTTTTGTAACTATTTTTAATATTTTTATGCTTCAATTTTATTATTTTAAATTATTATGTTAATTTTATTAAATATATTTAATGTTAATATCATTTTAAACATATTGTCAATTTATTTCTAACAATATTAATTTTATAAAAAAATTATTTATAGTTTAAAAATGGGAAATTTTTATTAAGGTCCCTAATAATAGCAATTTAGAGGATAAAAGATACTAAAAAAAGGGATGATGCCTTAGGTCTTTCAACTAAAACATGTATGCTTTTTATTCATTTCCTGGACCAAAATACCCTTCACAATCAATCGAGAAAACTCAATTAGATTTTGACGACTGAGTTCCAGTTCTGATGTCCAACCATCTTCACGAGCAAGAGAAGAGTAGAATTAGGGTTTCACAATCATCTTCATGATCGATATTAGGGTTTCATTATCTTCAGCGAAAATATTTTCAATTTCTTCCTCACAAATTTCTCTAACCTGTTTTCACTGTTCATCGTCATCTCAGTTCATCTTCATCACAGTATATCTTCATCTCAGAGCATATCAGTTCGTAATTAGGGTTTCATCATCATTTTGGCAAGTTTTTCTACAAACTAACGAGTTTTTCTTTGGAAACACATTTAATTGCATTTTATATTAGCCTTCAATTAATTAGGGTTTCAATTTCGTAATAAAAGCTACATGAAATTGAAAAATGTTATTTCTTTGCATTTTGAACTTATTCTTGAAGCTAGTTGTGTGATTTTGTCTATAAATTTCTCTAATATTTGAATTTCTCTAGGATTTGCTTGATCTATGTTTCTTCTTTGAATTTTTTCAAACATGTTTATTTCTCAATTTGTTTATGTTTATTCCCCTATTTTCTTTGGCATAGTTAATTTCTCTGTGTAATTTTCAAGTTCAATTCATTCAAATTTCTCTGTTGTGCAGTTTTCTCTAACTACACTAATTCATGTTGCTTTGTAGATTTTCTCTGGCTAGTTGTGTACTTGTGTGTTTAATTTTCTTTAGGAATGCAAATTTTGGTTAAAAAAGACTTATCACTCTCTTGTGCGTGTGTAATTTTCTTTGGCATGTGTAATTTTGTCTACCATGTGTAATTTTCTCTGCTATGTGTAATTTTCAAGTTCAATTCATTCAAATTTCTCTGTTGTGCAATTTTCTCTAACCGCACTAATTCATGTTGCTTTGTAGAGTTTTTCTGGTTAGTTGTGTACTTGTATGTTTATTTTTCTCAGTTATTGAAAATTCTCTGGGAATGCAAATTTTGGTTAAAAAACACTTACCACTCTCTTGTGTGTGTGTAATTTTCTCTAACATGTTTAATTTTGTCTGCCATGTGTAATTTTCAAGTTCAATTCATTCAAATTTAATTTTATCTGACTACATTAATTTATGTTGCTTCGTTGATTTTCTCTGGCTAGTTGTGTACTTGTAACTATAATTTTCTCCAAAATTCAATTTTGACATCTTTATGTTTTCATTGTCTAGAAAATAGCAAAACATAGCAGCAACAGCAAAACACTGGAAACACCCAAAAAGAAACAGGAAGTCTCTGAGTTTGCCAGTTATGATCGGAGATCAAAATGCAGCAGCAGCAGTAAAACACTACAAACTCCACACCAAAAAAAAGAAAAGAAAAGAAAAAGAAGTCCAAGTCTAAGAGGCAACAAGCATAAAAAAGAACACAACAATTCCAAGCGTCTCAAGCTCAAAAGGAAAAAGACTTGTGAAACTTTAGAGGAAGAGAGCTAATTATAGTATTCAATACCGATTAAACCTCTCATCCGTTATGTCCTTTTTTGGAACACTTCAATTCAATTCAAACCAAGTTGTACAGCTTCAAAAGACCCTATTTTGGTAATTGATCCAAGCTCTCACCATGGGAAGGATGGATGCAAGGAAATCTAGAAAATTAGATGATGATGTAGTTACATTCATCCAATGATACAATGAAAAAGCCAAAGAATTCACAATTGGCAAGAAGAATTTGACCTTTACAACCAATGACATGACCTTGATTTTTGCCTTGGAAGGTGGGAAAGGTGCCATGTCATTAAGATACTCAAAGAAGCCAAACACACCATTCTTAAGGCAAAGATCCCTAAAGGAAACAAGGCTAACTGGTCCTGTACTGAAGAAGGCATTGATCAAAGCAGTGCAAGGGAAACAACCAAATGACTTCAAAGACGTAAAAATCATTATTACCTTGTATTTGTGTCTCTCCTTATTTTTTTGCAACAAGTAGAAATTCAATAGGCTGGGTTTTTATCAAATATGTGGAACCACTTGAATCAATGAAGAACTATGATTGGCCAGAAGTAATAACAGCAATATTGATCGATTCTATAACAACATTGCACAAAACTCCAGAGAAAGTTACGAAGTGTGTCATTGCATTGCTGGTAAGTATAATTTCCATTGACATTTACACTTATGATACTTACAAATTTGTGTATTTAGTAAAATTTAAATATTTCAATTTCTATCTCAGCATTGGCTATATCATCGATTGGGAAGACAGTAACATAACCAAATTTCCAATATGTGCCAAGTGGAACCTACAAAACTTGACCAAACAGTTGCAGAGGATGCCAATCCAATCTCTTGCACCTCGACATGTTAAATTTCTATCGCCACTCAAGTCTCAGTAAATTTCCAATATTTCTCTGACCATCAATTTGTTTCCCTCATTGTGACAAATTTTATATGAAATCAAAATTTCTCTGACCACAATTATAATCACATTAACTTATGTGCCTTGATTGATTGGGATGAATTTTCTCTGGGGTTTCAATTTATATTCCTTGTTTGATTATCACTGGTTCATTTCTGTCATTGTAATGAATTTTCTTTGGAATCCAAATTTCTCTAACCACAATTATCGTAACATTAACTTATGTGCCTTAATTGATTTTCTCTGATATCTAAATTTTTCCTCATTGTGTATAATTTTCCTCTTGAGATGAATTTTCTCTAGTATCACAGTTTTCTCAAGACACGTTGGATTTACTTTGGTTTATGTACTTTGCTTGATCTTGTTGAACCTAGTAGTTTGGTTGAGAAGAATTTCTCTGAAATTTCTTTTCCATTAGTTTGATTGAGATGGATTTTATCTGACATTTGGTTGATCTTGTTTGAATTTTTCTCTCAGTGAAATTTTAGGGGTGGTTTGGAATATTCTAAATAAGTGCACTTTTTGACTTTTTATAAAAAAAATATATATATAGAAAAGTAGAGAGGAAATGTTGATAGAGATTGATTGAGTGAAAAAAGATCCTACATCAATGGTAAAGAATTTGAAGGCAAAGGAAAGGAAAGAAAAGCAAGACCCGGATTTTGAATATCCCAGACTTGTGAAGATCACTAGAGGTTCAAAGCAGGATGCAAAGCCAATTGAGCAAACCACCAAAGATGAAGAAATTCTTGATGTCGATGACTATGTCTAGGCTCAACCAACAAACTTTAGAAAATCTTGGATTTTTCTATCAAGTCTACCAGTTGCAGAATTAGTCAAAGAACATGTCAAAGATATCTTGTAACACATATCGAATGTGTTTGGTCTAGAGTAAGTACAACAATTAAAATAGAAGATAACAAACAAAATTTACTAACTTATATTGCATTAACAACTGCTAAATATCTTCTTTGTCATATTGTAGGACTTTAATCTGGACAAGTGAGTCGAATATCATTTTTTTTTGAAGATATCAAAAACCTAATAAAGGAAAAAGAAATTGCCAACAATGTAAGTCTTTTGTTAAATTTTTTTGTCATGTTCGATAAGCCTTTATAAAATAATGTTATAAATGATATTTTCAGGTCATTGATGGTTACGAAGAGATACTCTTTGTTGACCAAAGGAGAAAAGGACAACAAACAACTTCATTTTTTTCACATGAATGGGCTTGGTATGTTACTATTTTTTTATTTGATTTTCTCTAGAATTTACTACTCTTTTATTTGGTATGTTACTATTATTTTATTTGATTTTCTCTGAAATTTACTTACTACTTTTTTCTTCTGAGCTACTTCTTCAAGCCAGTTGTGTGACTTGTCTAATTTTCTCTAGCTAGTTGTGTGCATGTCTTAATGTGTGCATATTTTTGAAATTTTCTATCATTTCAAATTTCTCTGACCACAGAACTTCATCAATATGACGGAAAATCATTCTTTTCAAATCTCATTGTTTGACAAGCATCTTGAACCCGCATGGAGGAACTACAGGTCTCTCCATTTCCCAATTAATAGCGGTGGCAATGAGAAGTCAACTGATGTAAATCATTGGACCTTACTCGTCTTGGACTAGAAAGACAATTTATGGAGGTTCTACAACTCCCTAAGGACAATAAGGGATGACACACATAAAAAATATCTCAAAGATGCAAAACAATTGGTAATGAGTGCAAATTTCTCTGATCCATGATGTTGTTTACGTGATGATAATGTTATTGAATTGTGAAAGTGAAGTTTATCTATTTGTGGTTGAATTAGGGTCAGAATGTGTTTGTGCTTGTGAAGTTTATCTGTTTGTCATTTGCCTGTGTAAATTATTTTTCAATTGTCACTTAATACTGTCATTTGCCCTCATTAACCTCACTTTTGCTATTGTCAAAATTTTCATTCCCAATTGGTTGGTCAACACTCTAGTTGTTGTTGAATGCAGTTTGGATTTTTCAAGTTTACACTAGCATGTTACCCTCTAGTTTGTTATTTGAAATTTTTGCTGGGAAAATTTTCATTCACAATTTCTGTTACTTGTCCCAGTTGTGTCATTGTGTTTGTGTATGCAATTTTCTCTAGCACCTAAAATTTCTCTATCCAGGATAGGCACCAATTAATTTGTGTCTTTGTATCCTTGTGTGTAAATTTCTCTGTTATTTGAAAATTATATGGCTCATCACATTCTGTTGCTTGTCCCAATTGTGTCCTTGTACTCATGTATGTAATTTCTTTAGCATCTAAAATTTCTCTAGACAGAAGAAACACCCATTAATTTGTGTCTATGTTATTTGAAAATTATCCAATTAATCACATGCACACAACTCACATAATTAATATCCTTTTTGCAATAAGATTACGTGGAGAAGTTTTTGAAAGCATGCCAAGAAAGAGAGGCACAATCACAACCCTCATTCAAATTGATCGACTCACAAAGCACAAATTATGACTTTGTATATGTCGAGAATGCTTCATAACAAGCCAATGATTCGTAAGTTTCATACAACATTTACAAATGACATAATTTAATTTGCATGTTTCTAAAAACTAATTTTACCTATAATTTATATGCAGTGTGGATTGTGGCATCTTTATATGCTACATAATGAGATAATACATCAATCATGAACCTATCAGCTCGACATTGTTAACAGAAGATGTAAGGTTAATGAGGGCAGAAATCACAAAGAGATTTGCAATCGAAGTTGACCGATCATGGATATTAAAATACCAGTAGAAGAAGTACCAAAAGTACAATAGTAAAAGAACACTAGTAACAAAGAAATTTTTTTGATTAACTAGTAAATAACCAATGTAATTTATGAATAACCCTTCATTTTTTTTTTTTTGGATAGATTGAAGGAATAATAATCGTTGATATGTATGCATATATCTTTTTTTGACTAATGTAAACTTCAAAATTTCATTGCTATCAATGGTTAAATATATATTTTCATAATGCATTCTAAGTTGTAATTATTAACACAATGTACACAAAGAAAATTATATTTGTAATGAAATTTCTCTAGCTTGAAGTTACCGGAATGTCACAGAGAAAATTCTAGTAACAGAGAAATTTATCTCGTATGATGCAAAGAGAGTTCCTATTTGATCATGTAATTTGTAATGCATTGTGTTGGTACAAAACAATGTACAAAGTAATTCACACTATCCAATTCAAAAAACACGATGCACAAATTAATTTTCCCTACTATTGAAAAATTTCTTTGGATGAATTTGACTGGTATTGTAAACATATTGCCCAAAGTATATTCTGTATCCAAAAATTATAGAGAAAATTCAGAAAAAAAAAGTTGAAAGAAAATTACTAAACAAATGCACAATAGATACATTAGTTTTGTAATAAGATCTATAAGCATACAAATATCTCCTTGTTAACCAACATAAAAAAATGTAACATAAATTCCTCTAACATCCTTAAATGTATTATTTAATCAATAAAATGTAATGTAAACAATTAAAACATATGGATATCCTCAATTATTTAATAAATGTTCATTGCATGTCCTCTTATTATGGCGACGAATACTCCCATACCAACTGCACTTCATCACTCGTTTAAACTCTCTAGTAGAAGCGATTTTGTTCTTCTTCGGCCTCCCAGTTGGTCTCTTACTAAATGGAGGTAAAATCATAGCATCAGCAATGGTATAGATAGGTTTTTCAACAATTGGAATTAGGCCAATTGAAAATGAGTATACTTGACAATACATATCAGCATAAAAAAATGGTTCATCGAATGAATTCAAATTCTTTCCACTCCTAAAAATAGCAGCAACAACATGTTGACATGGATACCTATTTATTTCTCATTTCTAACATGGACAAGTTTTCAAACCAAGATCAATTATAATCGAAGGAAAACAATGCACTTTAAACACATTATCGGATGATAAATTCACATTCCATGTCCTCCCATCCATGAAAGCCTTCTCGAACACACTATCCATACGAGGACAAAGAACTTTATTCCATTTACTAGAAAGTAGCCTCCTATCAGACCTCATATTCATGATTTGCAACCGTATCATGTCTACCAAATTTGTTAATGGCAAGTGTCGAGCTTCTCGTATCCATGAATTGAATGACTCAGTAACATTTGAATACATTTCGCCATAACGTTTCCTCTCAAAATATGCACCATTCCAATTTTCATATGGTAAACTTCTCAAGAAAATACTCACAATGTCTCTTCCCTCGCTTTTTAATTCATTTAACTTGAAATGGAATGACGCTTTTGTTGGAGCATATGCACATTCTGAAAACTCAATCATTTTCCTAACAAAATTTGTGTTTCCACATGGTAACCTATCCCTCAAATTTCTCTTTAGATGTTCATGACAAAATGCATGATAGCAATTAGGGAAAAACATAGCAATTAGGAAAAAACCTAGCAATTCTTTCCACAATACCACAATGTCGATCTGATATGAAACTTATCATCCTTTCTGGTCCCAATAATTGACACAAATGTTCAAGAAACCAACACCAATTGTCCTTATTCTCAGCGTCAACAATGGCAAAAGCTAGAGGAAAAAACCTGCAAAACAAATAGGAACAAGCATATTAGATATACACATGCAGAGAAAATTCACACATTGAACAACCAGAGAAAATTCACACACTAGCCAAATCTAGAGAAAATTCACACACAGTGGCCAAATTCAGAGAAAAGGCCAAATCCAGAGAAAATTCACACAGTGGCCAAATCCAAAGAAAGTTCACATGGTGGCCAAAATCTAGAGCAAATTCACATAGTGGCTAAATCTAGAAAAAATTCACAATGTTAGAGAAAATTCACAAAATTTACAAAACATGACCATAAACACAGAAAATTCACCCAGTTCCCACATCTACAGAAAATTCACATACTTTGAGAAAATTAGATATATTTCCAATTATCTTCATTCCCATCTTTCCCTGTCGCAAAAAGCATAACTCCCTTGTATTGTCCTTTCAAAAAAGTTTCATCAAGGAACAACAATGGTCGACAATAGTTGAAACCAGCAATGCATGCTTGAAAAGCCACAAACACTCTTTCAAAACGCTTGTTATCTTCAAAATCTAATTCAAAACGACTAACTGAATTGTTCTTCCATGCTTTATCAAAATAGCACCATAATTGATTAAATGACAAAAAAAAATCCCCATATGTACTACCTTTTGCTTTTTCAACCCCCAACCAACCACAGTTATAACTTATTGAGACCCCATATTTGTCTTTAATTTCTTTGACAACATCCACTGGACAAGTTAAAGGCTTCGTACTTACTTCTTTAAGTATCAGCCAAGAAACTACGCTGGAAGTTATCCTACCATGTTTACGAGTACGAACTGCCATACTACACGTATGGTCATTGCTTAAAGTTCTTATGTAAAAGAATTCATTTGTTTTTTCAACTAAAGCATGTACATGCCACATATATCCCCTTGATTCCTCATATGCACATTCTGCTGTAACCTTTAGCTTGTCATTTTTAACATACGTAAACTCAAAACCAACCTCAATAGCATATTTGCACAAAATAGTACGGAACTCAACCATGCCACCCTCAAACTTTTGTCTAACACTTCTAATGTTATTTCGCCAACCAGTTGACAATAATACATTTTCTTAGTGAGAACAATACTTAGAGAGTGAATTCCTTTCAATAGCCACAAACGCATAACATTCACCATACTTAATATCTACCCAATTAGACAACACTCCATCCTTTTGATCAGAAGTACTACACTTAATAACTGAAACATCAACTATATCAACACCATATGTACATATTCAGAAAATCAATATTATTTTGAACCATACAATTTAGATGTCCCACAATACAATATGAAATAGAGATCGTCTCAGGTTTTAAATTCTCCCATGTTTTACACAAAAAGCCAACCAATTCCTCAAAGTTCAACTCGTATGAAACATTAATGACAATAGTATCATTCCCATATTTGCAAAGCAACAGCCACCAAGGAACCTCTGCAATGTTTTTTTCCTAAAGTTTCCTAAAGTGGTGTATTGTGTGGTTGAGATTTAATGCTGAAAAATTGATGTGACTTGTCATTAAATCTCAACCATACAATGCACCACTCTAGGAAACTTTAGGAAAAAAAAAAATCTAGAGGATCCTTGCTCAGCAACAGCACTGTACTATCCATCTAAACTGGAAAAAAAAAAAAAAACACATTCACATCAAAACACAAAATGCTAACTATTTAACAAAAACACAGTAAATCACAGAGAAAATCAACTTTAATCACAAAACATTCAATTAAATACCCAATCCATATATCTAATCCAGAGGACATTAAAAATTAAATATAACAAACTTATAATAACATGTCCAAATAAAATTATAATTTTCTCTGAATTATAATAGCAAACTTATAATTTTCTCTGGACTACAAATATAAGTCCAGAGAAATTTACGAACTTATATTCATTTTCAAGATAACAAAAACAAAAACACATTAACATCAAAAAGATAAAAATGCTAACTATTCCACACAAACATAGAGAAAATTATAGAAAAGATCTGTTATGCTCACAAAACATTCAATTGAGAAAATAAAAAATAAAAAATAACAAACTTATGATAACATGTCCATAACAACTTATAATTTTCTCTGTGATTTTCATTAGACTACAAACTTACAATTTTCTCTATGATTCTATCTGCATTAAAAACTTATAATAACATGTCCATATGAAATTATGATTTTCTCCGGATTATAATAACAAACTTATAATTTTCTCTGGACTACAAATAAAAGTCCAGAGAAATTTAAAAACTTATATTCATTTTTAAGATCACAAAAACAAAAACAAAAACACATTAACATCAAAAGACAAAAACGCTAACTATTCTACACAAACACAGAGAAAATCATAGAGAAGATCTGTTATGCTCACAAAACATTCAATTGAGAAAATAAAAAATAAAAAATAACAAACTTATAATAACATGTCCATAACAAATTATTATTTTCTCTGTGATTTTCACTGGATTACAAACTTACAATTTTCTCTGTGATTCTATATGCATTAGAAATTATAATAATATGTCTATATGAAATTAGAATTTTCTTTGTGATTTTCATTGGATTATAATAACAAATTTACAATTTTCTTTAGACTACAAAGAAAAGTGCAGAAAAATAGAGAACAAAATTTAGAGACTAAAAAATGATAAGAAATTTACACTTATCTCTAATTTAAACAAATTTCTCTGATTTGAAAAAATAGAGTACAAAACTTTTCATTGATAAGCATGTTGATAAGAAATAGAGAACAAAAAATAAACTCTAAAAATCAAAATCAACTTCACTGTGGACTCTCTCTAAAATTGATCAAAAAGCAGAGAATGAAAAATGAACTCCAAAAATCAAACTCCATCAAGCTGGTCTCACTCTAAAATTAATCAATAACAGAGAATGAAAAATTAATTCCAAAAATCAAAAACAACTTCATTGGGTTGACCTCTCTTTCAAATTGATCAAAATTGAAAAAAAAACCCCAATTCAAAATACACTTGAAAAACTGATATGAAATTGGAATCCTTACATCAAATCAAAAATCAAAATCCATATGGAATCTCCATCAAAACATACTCGATTTAACTCCACTGGAAAACAAAACAAAAACAATCAACACCACAACAATCTCCTTTGTCAAGTCCACCGCAACACATACAAAATCCCTACGAAATCTCCATCGTCAAGTCCATCCCCATAAAATCTCCTACAAAGCGGCAATAAAATCTTCAATTTGTCAAAATAAATAACATATGTTATAAAGAAGGGTAAATTAGGTATTTTAAAACCTAAAATAAGGTTGAGTGACCTTAGGCATAAAAAAATATTATTGTGGACCTCTCCGCCTACTAAAAGTTGGGTAGTGATCTTAGACCAATTTTTCTTTTAAAAATTATACAATTTTTATCAAAATAAAATAAAAATGAAGAGCAAATAGAGAGAGAGAGAGAGAGAGAGAGAGAGAGAGAGAGACGAGAGACGAGAGACGAGAGACCGAGAGTGTCAGAAAAAGAGATAAAAGAGGGTATGAATTTGTAATAATTTTCCCACACTCCACCACTGTTGAAATTTTAGAAAATCAATCACTGATTGTAGATACCCCATTTTTGATCGCCCTTAAGACTTGGGCATCTCAGGTTGATCACTCGATGATGAAAAGTTATGCTATACAACCGCTCAATGTCTTTAGCAAAAAGCTTTAGTTTTGAGCTTCTAATCCTAACCTTATACCCCATTTTGACCAAAAACTATTTTAGATCTTAAAGCTCACTTTTTCAAAACATTTTTCCAAATGTTTTGAGGCTTGCATTTCATTTAAAATATTACACTTTTTGGTAAACCAAATATTGCACTTTTCGATAAACCGAGTAAGGACAAAGTGGAAATAAGTGGAAGAGAGGAGAAATCTTTGAAAAATCTTTAAAAACATCTTATTCACAGGTTTGGAGTTGAGGGAAATAAAATGGGTTGGAAAAAAACTAGTTCGGGGAAAGGTTGGGCATCAAACTGTTAAGAAAAAAAATGAGTATGCTTCACTAAATTAGGCATATCTCTTTGTACAATTAGAATTTAGATGTGAGGCCACCACCATTGTAAAGTAGACTTCTGGGGCTTTAATTTAGACTCAAGAATCACCTAAAATTGAGTCTGGATGAAGGAAATATGCCCGTTTGAAATCCGGCTTGAGAGTAGTTTTTTGTGGCCGGCTGTACAAGTCATTGGCCGGCCCGCCAGGTGTCCTGGTAGGTAGATTTACTTCCAGTTGTCCTCCCACGTTCATGCCTTACACCAACTGTCACTATACAGATATTTCCGACAAGAGAGGCTGTTTTTTCTATAAATATAAGACCAACCTTCTTGATTTTAGGTTAGAAAAAATTCCGAAGAGCTCAAAGCTTGCAAAACACTCTCACTCTTTATCTTGCAATATACATGCACTTTACATACATTTCCTAAACCAAAAATCTGAGGTTCCTTGCTGAGGTTCATGAGCTAAAATTTCAACCATTGAGAGCGAAAACTTGTTGGTTTGTGAATCAAAGAGTAACCTCTCTTCAAGAGGTATAACTTTGGCCATCTTTACACTACTTCTCCCTCTCTTTTCTTGTTGTTTTTATATTGTTTTTGAACTTTTTGTGGGCTGAAACTTATGAGTTAAAGTTACCAAAGGTGGAGGGGTTAACCACTCTTCTTTGAACCTTATTCCATAAGCCTTTTTCCTTGTATTTCCCATTTGTTTCTCAATTTTTGGCCACCGATTTTTAGAGTTTTACAAGGCTAAAACATGTGGTTTTGAGGTCCAAAAAGTGGAGTGGTTAGCCACCTCACTTTAGGCTTGCTTACTAGCTTTAATTCTCTTCAATTTTGGCTTACTTTTCTAACTTTTCCAAACCATTTTCAGTAGTGTTTTTGTTGTTTTAGGACTGTTTTAGTGTGTTTACTTCATTTATGCTTTGAATATTATGCTTGAATTGTTGTAAGTCTTTGTAGGTTTGGTGGTTTAGGCCTTAGACACAAACTTATTTGAGTTGATAGCTATTATTTCCTAGCTTTTTATACATATACTCACACTTGTACTAATAATTTCTGCAACCTTCCTCATTTCTTGACTATCTTTTTTATTTGTAAGAGTTGTTTCAAATAATAGTTGTTTAAACATGAGAAAGAGACCTTCCATGCTTAATGGTTTAATCTCTTCAGAGGTTCATTACCAGGGCATTACATCTCTTTCATGTCAAAAATAACTTCTTGTTTGGCACTTCTCTTCATTAGTGGACATAACTCTCACTTTTGGGACAAAATTATTAAAGAATGGTAAGGTAATAAAAAAAAAGGCTAATAAAATTGGACTAAAAGTGGTAACAATATAATAAAATCAAGTCGGGTTCAATCGGATGTTGATTGAACCTATTAAGCCTTGGATCATTACATACTCGTAGTGATGTTAATGGTTCAAGAAGCAATGTCCACTACTTTTCTTGAGGTGACTCGATGATAGGAAAGGGGTGTTGTTGGTATTTAATTTCATGTCATTGATCTTTTGTCCAATTAGTTCATAGATCATCATGCAATAACATTGCAAAAATTGATGATTTGTGGACCGATTCTACTCCTCCCTTGGTCAATTCCATGACAGGGAAAGTCAAAAAAAACAAACACTTTCTAGAAACACTCTATTTGTGCTTTGTTTTCATTCTATTATAGCAGGGCAGAGCCCAAAAGCAGTCATTTTACACTGGCAGTGCCATTTTCATGGTAGAATAGAGCAGAAGCTGGGGGTGAAAACAGATTAATTTTCTAACTACGAGACATAACAGAAACTAGCAGTAAACAGAGAGTTTCTAGAAGGATATTCTTATTTGTATGTGTGCGACTCCACATGTTCCGTTCCTTAATTTAGTCCATAATTAGTACTTTAATAGTAGTGTGTTGTAATTAATTACTTAGAATTATTTGAATTTGTAACAACTAGTTAGGGGTTGTTTAGGATGATCTAAATAAGTGCACTTTTTGACTTTTTATGAAATATGGGTTGGGTATGGGTTGGGTTTGAAGTGATGTGATAGAGAAATGATGTGACTTAAATAAGATGATATGACTTAAATAGGATAGTGACTTTTTGACTTTTTTAGGTTATGACAAGCAAGGCCTAAGCTCATTTATTTGGTGTTGTAATAGTTAGTTAATCCATACACTCATTCACACCCTTTTGCATGAGGGCAAATTTGTAGGGCAAACTTATAATATTGTGTATATCTTCCAACCCCAATTTCTTTCTCCTTTTTATTTACCTACTTATTATGGTTGTATAGCATCATGTTTTAATTAGCATCTTCCATGACTTGTATCCATTTGTTTTGCATGCATAAGGGTTCGGCTCATCATACTAATCAATATCAATTTCAAATTCGAATACGTGCTGTATTGCATGTCTTTGAATTGACACACATGCCATGATAGTAATTGAGCCTATTAATTGCATGTTATATGTGTAGCATTAGTCACTTGCATAGTGGCACATGCATTTTTTCTAACAATTTTCTTTCTTTTGGCTCACCTCGGATATTTGAGGTAAGCATTTTTTGTTTTAACATATTGCATGTGTGCGATTGTTGCCATGTTAAGCATAACTATCATGAGGTTAAGTGTTTAGTTGATACATCTCTTGAATGCTTGTGGATGAAGACTTTTCACTTAAATTGGGATGATTTGATTAATGTACATATAAGATCACTTTTTCAAGTGGTACATATTCAAAACACTTTTCAAAACAAACATGAAATCAAAGCATTCTAACACTTTTGAATTAGTTTATACTTGTGTGTATCACATAGTAAAGATAGCATAATAATAAGAACAAGAGCATATAATGTAGATAAGAATCACATCATGATTAGTAGAGGCCGATCTTTGATCGAGTGAGTAAGGTGCTCAATTTATGACCTTTCTCTCTCATACCTAAGTTCCCAAGCCGAGACATTTTGGTGATAACGGACTAATGGCCTTTGGCACGAGTCACAGGTTTCCTAAATTTCTCAAAAATATTTAGGTGGCGACTTTGAAATCTGGCAATGCAGTCCATTTTTGTTATCTTTGAGTCAAAATCGATTTTCTAAAATGATTTGTCGAATTTGGACTCTTTTGTGTTTATCCGTTTCACATTGCACTTGTGAAATCAAATTTAGAACCACGGGAGTTCGAACTGTAGGGCTATCGTATTCGAGAAGACTAAACCCCTCCAAGGAGCCCGAAAAGCAAACTATAATTTCTGGCGACTTTGTTGGGAATTTAGAAAACTTGACTTGGACTTCATGATGTGAAATTTTATCTATATATATATATTCTTTGCATTGCATTTACATGGTGTTCCTAAGTCACTGCGTTTTCCATCTGCTATTCTTGGACGGCTTGCCAGATTGCCAAAAGGCTAGTTGGTCGTGGGCTCTGCCATGTTGAAAACATAACCTTCGGATCTGGAATACCATCGTACTACTTGATCCTCCTTTCACTTCTCGGTGTTAAGTGTAAGAGGTATATTAGGTACTTTTGTTGAGGTACCCTTTTTGACCAATCGGACTAGCTACATATAGTAAAGCCATAGTGACTGTTCCAACTTAGGGCAAGATGCTCACCCGTATGCATGATTTTGTGAAACTACTTGCTTGAAGTAGTAAAGCCTAGATCACTCCAAAAACTAGGACAGGGAAACCCTAACCTCTCATAGGGGTGTTTTGAATGCTTATGTGCAAAATGTGAAATCTTTGCAATTGTGTGATGCAATCCTGGGAGAGTCTTAATCTTGAGATGATTCCTTTCAAAACTTGAGTGTCATATCAGAATTAGAATTTAGGTCGAAATCCAAGGGTTTGTGTTTGGTATGGTTTAATTTTCAGCGAGAACCAGAACCAGGGCCAGGGCCAAAAATTATATCTTGCTTTGTTTTGACTAGCATACCTGGTATCTTGATCTGATGGGGCATTTGTTTTTAATGGTAGGTTTGTTTGAGCCAAAGAAGGAGTTGTACCCAACTCAGCAAAGGCTTCATCCATCCAATCCCCAAAAAAAAAAACCCACTCAGCAAAGGTCCAGTCCATCTGATCCTTAAAAGAAAAGATCCATCTAATGCCAAAAGACCCATTCTAAAAAAAAAAACCCAATTTAGTCAAACTCGTCTAGACTAATTCAGTTCAAACATATCAAGTATGACCAAGTCGAAATCCTTATTAGTTAGTTCTCAGCTTACATCCATTCATTTCTCCAATTGCAATTTAGCAGACCTGTGATGATTCAAAGTCCAGAAGAAGTTGTAGCCATGATAACGGCCCTAAACCAGGGAATTGACATGCAGAATAAGACCGATGCTGAAATGCAACGCCATCTAGGGCATCTACTACACATCTAGTCCGTGGCCCCCAGACGAACTTTGATCCACCTCCGCCAATTGAAGATTTGCAAGGTTCGGATCCTCGAGAAAGATTAGCTCAAGCTCGAGTTTTCAAACCCCTGGTGCAGCCTAATGAAGGCTTTATCCCCTTGATATTAATGATCTCGACCCGACCTTATTAAAAATTACTAAGCTTGAGAAGCAATTCAAAAAGACACAGGGAATTCACTCCATTCTTGACATTGAGGATGGGTACACCGAGGCTGTCGTAAGGCTCACAAACAGATTCAAAATGCCACACATTGACCGTTTCAATGGGTTTGGAGATCCTGACACAAACCCTTGGATGTCCTAAAATCGATGGGTCTGACTAAGCCCCATAATCTCTCTCTGTATGGAAAAACCATATCGGGTATAGTAACCACTTGGTACGCCAAGTTGAAGGATAAAGTGAAGCAGAACTGGAAAGATTTGGTTGGGGCGTTTGTCAATTAGTATTCTTATAATACCCAAATTGAAATGACCACCCAAGAGCTTGTAGCAACCCACCAGAATCCAAAAGAACCTTTTATTGCAAGATGGAGAGCAAAGGCAGCACAAATGACAAATCGACCTTCTTAATTGCTTGAGCCTGATATGTTACAAAAGTTAATAGTTGTTTTATTATTCACTTAAAAAAATTTGCATGAATTAGGGGTTCCGATTGAGAGCACATTTAACAAAGAGATTATTCCTAGAACAAACGAACCAACGATAAGGGTGTTTTCTAGGAGTACCAATGCTAATAGTAGCACTATTCTCAAACCCACTGAAATCAATACCGTTGCCACTGATCCTAAAATTGCCAACCCCTTTGCTAATACCAACCCACAAACAGTCAGCCCAACCCCAGCTCATGGTAGAACTTTCCATATGAGCCTAACTAGTGCACTAAAAGTCCTGATAGAAAGAGGGTATCTCAAACCCCTTGATCCCCAACCTCTTCCTGACCCACTCCCTGCTAGACATAACCTACCAAATACTGTGCATACCATTATCAGCTCGGTCATAGCACTGATTGTTGTTATCGCCTTTGTCATGAGGTTCAAAATGTCATCGACAACCAGACAATAGCTCCACTTCTAGAACCCAATGTTACCACTAATCCACTTCCCAACCATGACCAAGTATCTCATCCTCACCTTAACCTCATCCATACACTACCTTCTACCTTCAACCCCAGTATATATATCACCCCAGCCCACTTACCCAAGCCTGAGGTGTTCATTCCAGAAAGCACGGACTTGTGCATGATAGATGCACTTGAACCCCAATCATCTCAAACCCCAAAAATTGAACTCAAACTCCACAATAGCCCAATTCTAGTCTAACCTACTCCAAGGAGTCTAACCTAATTAATTCGTCAAGACCAAGTTGATTCAAATACGTTGCAGGCACCAATGGCGAACCCACTACTCTTAAGTTGTTGGGCATGATTGAAGATCTTCAGAGAACTATGCTAGATTCAGTCTTTGGGGTCTTGGCTCCATCATTAATCACATCATATGCCAAAAGGTTCATATCAAAAAAGTTCCCCAATCTTGGGGCAAACTGCAGTTGGAAAAAGCTAACCTGAAGCTATCTTAAGTCTGGGTGATGACTTGTTAACAACAAATGGGCCTCGCTTCGATATAGCTACCCAATCCCTTGGCCAAGTTGCAGCAAGTGGCGAGAATATGGCCGGGACAAGTATTGATCCCTATGTACATCTTCAGTGGGCTATTGAGACTTTGAAGGTCGAAGGGTTGAACAAGTAACAAGTACTTGCAGTTGTTGCAAAGACTGTGGATATCACTTTTGTCGTTCAGATTGGGAGCATTTTGAATTAGGGGGTAAGCCAAGAAAAAGGATACTTTACCAGAAGCACCCATCTTGATTCTAGTCCCAAGCCCATGAATACCCATCTAACACTCGCCAACCCATTTGCCAATATTTCTAACACTGATGCTTCCTTCTCCCCAAAACGAGCCTTCACCCATCTCCATATAAGCCTAACCTGTGCATTGAAGGTACTGATGGAGAAAAGGTATCTCAAACCACTATATACCTGACCTCTCCTTAACCCTCTCCTACATAGACATGACCCTACCCAATATTGCACATTCCATTAGCAATATGGTCACCATATTGACCATTGCTTTCGCCTTAGCCATGAAATTTAAGACTTGATTGACAATAAGGTTATTACCCCAGCTGAAAATCAATGTTTTAAAAACCGGACTGGTGAGCGAACCGGAAAAGGGATTGGGTGGACGGGTCACCGGTTCAACCGTCGGGTTGAACCGGAATCAAACCGTGACGTAATAAATATATTAAAATTATATTTAAATAAAAATATAAGTAATAAAATTATAAATTATAAATATTAAAAATATTAAATTATCTTAAATATTTGTCATAATATTTTTTTAACTGAAAAATATAATAATATATTTTAAAATATTATTAATTTCAATTTTGGAAGATGAAATCAAATATTTAATATTCCCTCCATATGATTTTAATTCAAATAATTTGATTGAAAGGAGATCAAAAATTTTGGAGGGATATCAAAATTTCAATATTCCCTCCAATACATTTGATTGTATCCCACATGGATTTCTTAATTTTTTTTGAAAGAATTTTTTTCTTATAAATAGGTGAAGACTTTCACAATAATTTCATCAAACTCTTGATGGGATTTCTTATAAGAGGAGACCCTTGAAAAAGAGCTTCAAATTAAAATTTTCTTATATTCTTATATTATATATATATATATATATAAAATAAGAAAGAAATAAAGGAAAGAAAGAAAATAAAAAAAAAAAAAGATAAAAAAAGAAAGATCGGACAACCCGGCGAACCGGCACCGAGTTAATCGGTTCGCCGATTCGACCGGCGGTTTTTCCAGTTCTTACTAAATACACCGGTTTTTAGTTTTGGCCAGTTCAGAGGGTCCATCCGGACCGGAACCCCGACCGGTCGACAGTTCAACCGGTCAAATTGGCCAGTCCGGTCCGATTTTCAAAACCTTGCTGAAAATCCTAAAGCTGTCAATAAACCTCTCATTGACTGTAATAGATTGCTATCCTATAACATAAATCCCATCCATGGCTTGTCTTGACCTCAACCAGCACGGTCAAAGAGATGTGTGGGGACAACTAGGGTGATTGGGAGGCTCAATCTGTGAGACCCAATTTGAAAGTCTAAAATCAATCTTATTGGGTGTGGATGTTAATGCTGAATCGAAGACCGGTTTGGACCCTCTCGTGAGCTACTTGAAGTTATTTTTGAAATCCGCAGATCGACTTGGAGAGTGAAAACCCCTTTATGTCTCAAGGATGCTGATTTTTGTTTTGAGTTGTGTCCTATAAATAGTTGAGTTGTGACTTTTAGTTTCGTTGTCTTTTCTTGCGTTGTTGTGTCAATTGAGTCTTTTCCTTTGAATCACTCTCATGTACCCTCAAGTTTTCTAAATAAGAAAGCGGGAGCCAAATTTCTGATCATTTTATTGTGCCTATAGTAATTCATGTGTGACCTTTTAAAAATGGAAAAACTTCAAAATTGTTTTTTGAATGACATTTCGTTAATAAGCTCGAGTGTTGAGAAGGATCCTCCAAATGGTTTGAGTGGGTTCTGACTTATCGGTACAAAGTCCTTCATGATTTCAAGAATTTTAAGTTGTTTATTTTGTAAACTTGCAAAGATAGGTTCAGAATTGTACATGGTATTCTGCATCGTCCTGGGGATTCTCTTCGCTGTTAGACAATTATTTTGGTAAGCACAAGGCAGCTTTCAGACTTGCAAGTACAAAATGGCTTTCAAACCTCACAATCGTAAAATTTCTCCCCCTGCTGTTTTCATTACTTCAAAAAGAAATGGATAAAAGGAACCAAAAGAAAAAAAGAGAAGAAACCAAAAGAAAGAAAAGAAAAAAGAAAGAAGAAAAGAAAAGAAAAGAAAAGAAGAAGAAAAAGGAACAAAGAAATAAGTCAACCATTAAGCCAGGGACATTCATTAGAATGAAATCCAATTAATTGTGAGGAAATGACCTTTTGTTTGAATCTGAAGAGGCCAATACGAGGAAGTACCACATTGCGAGAAGAATCAACTTTGCAAATGAAACGAAAGAAAAGGACAAAGACATGCATAAGAGAATGGTGAATCAAACTCAAATCAAGATGAAGCCAGTTCCAGTGTTAGGGCAAGGATGACTATGGATCAAATTCACCACAAAAGTTTTAACGCTATCTTTGAGAGGCTCGTTAGGCCGAAAACCCAAAAAGGCGACCTAGGCCAAAGTTAGAGTATGAAAAATGAGAAATCAAATACATAGAGCTCGCAAGGTTGAAAACTCGAAAGGGCGACTTGGCAAAAGTTAGAGCGCAAAAGGAGAGTGTCAATACCCGAGTGAACCTCAGCCATAAACAACGTTGACCTAATTCCCATCTTGGGATACGTAGGCAACTTCATCCTGAAGTTCGGTCTCAACCATATCCATTTTATCTATCTAAACCCAATAAACTTGCCTAATTCGTGTCGTTAGCTTCGTATCAATCCATGAGTTATGCCGACTACTACACATACTTGCATTAGGTAAGAAAGAACTAGCTTGAATCAACAAGTAGAGCAATTTTCAATACTTAAACTTATCAGTAGAATCTCTAACTTGAGCAAAAAAGGAACCAAAACTTGAGTTTTTACAAAATTGAGTTCTAAAGGGAACATAAGTAATACTAGAGGCACTATGAATGATCAGTCACCTTGAGTCTTTTTCTACTTTTAGGTCAGTTGTGAGTTCTGTTGTGTTGTGCCTAGTGTTTGTCTCGGTCTGAGCTCTTTGTCGAGTCACCATAGCGTGCCTATCACTCAAAAGCGCTTTTCATCAAGTCAACTTAGCGAGTCTGTTGCTCAAGAGTTCAACAGAGTGGCAGGGTCAAAATTCCATACACGAATGTTTGCTCCAAACTCAAAAACAAGTCCATGTGTGGAATTTATAAACAAACTAAGAGTGCCCATACAAGCGGCATTGCATCCATGATCATTGCGAAGTGTATATGAGGAATATGTCACTACTTTAGAGGGGATTAGAGTACGTTCTCAACATGCCGGGACAGAAGAGAAGCATGAGTTTAATTGGTTGGCAACTGGTCCAGGATCTGATGATCCCTATCATATGTTTTTTTCCATAATGTTGAAAAAGATGGCCAATGATTGGACACTAAGGGCAATTTTTAGTACATCTGACTGGATCATCTATCGAATAAGGGGCATGAACCCAACCGGTGGCCAATGACTGGATAATAGGGGCAATTTTCAGTACATCTGATCGGGTCATCAATTGAACGAGGGGCATGAACCCAACCTTTCTCTCAGTCCACTCAGAGCCACTTGTTAGGCACTTTTCCCTAGATTAGGGTAACTCACCTCTATAATGATTCTGATATTGATTCAGCTTTTGAAAGTTGTCTCCAACAATTTCAAAACTCTCTTGGGATTGCCTTCTTCCCTTTGATTAATACATATGTTTTGGATTATGCATGCATGTTCATACACTCTAGTTGATTTGAATTGCATGGTGGGTTGCTCTTACTCTTGACTTTGTTTTATACTTAAACAGAGTTTTGTTGAGTAACCTTCTGCAGTGTTTTCTCAAATACATTTCAATAAGTTGTGGCAAGTTGCCCTACACTCATTTCATAAGGTACATGATGCACTACTCTATGTACTGCTCATTTCCCTCTACATACCATACATCTTTCCTCTGAATTGCACTATCTTGTGCACTCTATACCGCACTATCTTGTGTACCTGTATCGCATTATTTTGTGCCTTCATCTTGTATCGTACAATTTTGTGTATCCCATAACACTGTTTTGTGCATTCATCTTGCATGGCACTGTTTTGTGAATTCATCACATCTCACTGTTTTGTGCACCTCCATAGCACTGTTTTGTGAACCTTGCATTGCACTGTATTGTGCATTCACCACGTTTTGCATTGTTTTGTGCACCTTGCATTGTACTGTTTTGTGCATTCACCTTGTATCACACTATTTTGTGCACCTTGCATCACACTGTTTTGTGCATTTACTTAGTATCGCACTGTTTTGTGCATTCACCTCGCATCGCACTGTTTTGTGCACCTTCCATTGCACTGTTTTATGCATTCACCTTACGTCGCACTGTTTTGTGTATTCACCTTGTACCTTGTATCGTACTATTTTGTGCACCTTGCATCACACTATTTTGTGCATTTACCTTGAATTGCGTTATTTTGTGCATTTACTTTGTATCACATTGTTTTGTGCACCTTGAATCGTACTATTTTGTGCACCTTATATCACACTGTTTTGTACATTCACCTTGTATCACACTATTTTTTGCACCTTACATCGCATTGTTTTGTGCATTCGTCCTACATAGCACTGTTTTGTACACCCCTATAGCATTGTTTTGTGTTCCTGCATTGCACTATTTTGTGCACCCGTGTAGCACTATTTTGTGCATTCACCTCGCATCGCACTATTTTGTGCATTCATCACATCGCACTGTCTTGTGCACCTCATAACACTATTTTGGTGCATTCAACTTGCATTGCACTGTCTTGTGCACCTCACCCACACTGTTTTGTGCACTTGCCGGGTCTAGGAGACTTTAAATCCTTTAAAAATGCAATTCCTTTGGTGTTTGTTATGCCCCGAATGACTTTAGGGGTTCGGTATAGCCACCTGACTATGTCTGTAGTGAGTTCCTAGGAGACCAACTGAGCTAGTGGAAACTAGAGATCGAATGGCCGAGGCCTAAAAAGCAAAGGTTTGGAATTTCTAAGACTAAAGTCTAGTTTAAATACCCAGGGGTGTGTCCTCGGCTTGAAATCTGTATGGCAGCCCCATAGGTTAAGGTAGCTTGTATGCGCCTTAATTTTGGATACTGAACGAACCTAGTTTGCCACCCTGTTGGAGAATAGGGAAAGTTACAAATCTAGCCAGGGAAAAAAGTAGTACATGTGGTTCGGAAGCACAAGATGAAGGAAGAAGTCTTAAAACCGAGAAGAAAAGGAAGATCCCTAGCAGCATAAGACGAGTCATTGCCGATTCCCAGGTACTTTCTAAGGCACTACTTCTTATTTGTTACATCGTATCTATAATTTATTACCTCTATGGCATTGTATATACCCATCCATTGCATGCATCTACTCCATTATCCATTACATCATACCATTTTATTACCGGCATCCCTTTCCATGTTAAGTTTAGTTTGGCACGTGCCCATACTTTTCACGTTTAGACATGGCTCTGCATGTGTACACGCGTATTCTGCAAGAATTGTGGTCTGAGGGTTTAGGCACCTTTTCTGTGTTAGACGTGGTTTGTTTTGTGCCCATGCCTTTTCTATGGAAAACATTGTACGGACTGTGCCCTCTATCCATTTTATTCATTGCATCCATTGTATCATATTCTATCTTGTTGCATCCATCATTTTCGCATAAATGTGTTTAGGATCATTATCATCCCATTATATTATTATTTCCCAGTACATCTTTCCCAGCAAATCATTCCTCACGTATATCATACCACCTAATTATTTGTACTCTTTCTATGAAACACATAGTTCTGTATGTGCCCGCACCCCTTTCACGTTGAAACATGGTTCTATTATGTGTAAGTATCCATGCTGCGCTGAAGCCAGTATTGAGGATGTAGGCACTTAGCCTGTGTTGGGCGTCATTTGGCTCGTGCCCATTTCTTTTCTATATAAAACGTAGTTTGATTTGTATCTCCATTCCTTTATGGTATTCGTGTGTTTTGCACCGCTTATAGTTTGATTATTTTGTTACATTGTGTATCATTTTGCTTTCTGCCCCTGATATATGCTAGTTTGATTCCTTGCAATGGGATACGTAGATAACCCTCGAGGTTCAACCAACTGCATCTACATTTTGTTTGTTTGCCCAAGTCTTACGGCTTTGTCAAAATGGGTCGTCTTCGAGCTTTGACATTCACTCACGTCATTCTATGACGTCAAGCTCTATCAAAGAGGGGCAACTGTAGACATTCCATTTTTTACCGCCTTTAAGATTTGGGCGCCTTAGGTTGATCACTCGATAATGAAAAGTTACATTGTACAACTGCTTAATGTCTTCAGCAAAAAGCTTTAGTTTTGAGCTTCTAATCCCAACCTTACACCCATTTTGACTAAAAACTATTTTAGAACTTAAAACCCTCTCTTATTTTTCTAAATGTTTCTACGATGTTTTGAGTTTCGTATTTCGTTTAAAATATTACACTTTTCGGTGAACCAAATATTGCAATTTTCGGTAAACTGATTAAGAAGAAAGTGGAAATAAGTGAAAGGAAGGTGAACTCTTTGAAAAATCTTTAAAAACATTTTATTTATAGGTTTGTATTTGAAGGAAATAGGAGGGGTTGGAAGAAAACTAGTTAGGGGAAAGATTGGGCATCAAACTGTTAAGAAAGAAATGAACATCCTTCACTAAATTAGGCATATCTCTTTGTACACTTATAATTTAGACGTGAGGCCGCCACCATTAGAAAGTAGATTTCTGGGGCTTATATTTAGACTCAAGAATCACCTGAAACCGAGTTCGGATGAAGGATATATGCCCGTTTGAAATCGGGCTTTATAGTAGTTTTTTGTGGCCGACCGGCCAGGTGTCCCAGTAGGCAGGTATTTACTGCCGACTGTTCCCCCTTATGTGCATGCCTTACACCAGCTGTCTCTATATAGATATTTCCGGCCTGAGAGGTTGTTTTTTTTATAAATACAAGACCAACCCTCTTGATTTTAGGTTAGAAAAAATTCCAAAGAGCTCAAAGCGTGCAAAACACTCTCACTCTCTATCTTGTAATATACATACACTCTACATATATTTCTTAAACCAAAAATTTGACGCTTCTTGAGCTAAAATTTCAGCCATTGAGAGTGAAATCTTGTTGGTTTGTGAATCAAAGAGTAACATATCTTCAAGAGGTAAACTTTGGCCATCTTTACCCTACTTCTTCCTCTCTTTTCTTGCTATTTTTATACTATTTTTGAACTGTTTTGTGGGCTAAAACTTGTGAGTTAAAGCTACCAAAGGTGGAGGGGTTAACCACCATTCTTTGAGCCTTATTCCATAAGTTTTTCTCCTTGTGTTTCCCACTTGTTTCTCAATTTTTGGCCACTGATTTTTAGAGTTTTAAAAGGCTAAAAAATATGGTTTTGAGGTCCAAAAAGTGGAGGGGTTAGCCACCCCTCCTTAGGCTTGTTTACTAGCTTTAATTCTCTTCAATTTTGGCTTACTTTTCAAACTTCTCCAAACCATTTTCAGCAATGTTTTTGCTGTTTTAGGATTATTTTAGTGTGTTTACTTCATTTATGCTTTGAATATTGTGCTTGCATTATTGTAAGTCCTCATAGGTTTAGTGGTTTAGGCCTTAGACACCAACTTATTTGAGTTGATAGTTATTATTTCCTAGCCTTTCATACATATACTCACACTTTTACTAATAATTTTGCGACCTCCCTCATTTCTTGGTTTTCTTTTTTATTTGTATGAGTTGTTTCAAACAATAGTTGTTTAAGCATAAGAAAGAGACCTTCCATGCTTAATGGTTTAATCTCTTCAAAGGTTCATTACCAGGGCATTACATCTCTTTCATGTCAAAAACAACTTCTTGTTTGACACTTCTCTTCATTAGTGAACATAACTCTCACTTTTTGGACAAAATGATTAAAGAATGGAAAGGTAATAAAAAAAGGCTAATAAAATTAAACTAAAAGTGGTAACAAGATAATAAAATCAAGTCGGGTTCAATCGGACGTTAATTGAACCTATTGAGCCTTGGATCATTATATACTCCTAGTGATGTTAATGGTTCAAGGAGCAACGTCCACTCCTTTCCTTAATGTGACTCCATGATAGGAAATGGGAGTTATTGGTCTTTCATTTCGTGTCATTGATCTTTTGTCCAATTAGTTCATAGATCATCATGCAATAACATCGTGAAAATTGATGATTTGTGGATCGATTCTACTCCTCTCTTGGTCAATTCCATGACAGGGAGAGGCAGAAAGGAGAAACACCTCCTGGAAACACTGTGTTTGTGCTTTGTTTTCATTTGTTGCAGCAGGTAAAGCCCAAAAACATTGGCCGGCCGACCACTTCATTTTACACAGGCAGTGCCATTTTCATAGCAGAACAGAGTAGAGGCTGGAGTGAAAATAGATTAATTTTATGACTGTGAGACAAAGCAGAAACTGGCAGTAAACAAAGAGTTTCTGGGAGGATATTCTTGTTCATATGTGTGCGACTCCATGTCTTCCGTTCCTTAATTTAGTCCATAATTAGTACTTTAATAGTAGTGTGTTGTAATTAATTACTTAGAATTATTTGAATTTGTAATAACTAGTTAAGTTAGCTCATTCATTTATTTGGTGTTATAATAGTTAGTTAATCCGGATACTCATTCGAATCCTCTTGCATGAGGGCAAACTTGTAATATTGTGTATATCTTCCAATCCCTATTTTTTTTTCTCCCTTTTATTTACCTGTTTGTTGTGGTTGTATAGCATCATGTTTTAATTAGCATCTTCTATGACTTGCATTGATTCGTTTTGCATGCATAAGGGTTCAGCTCATCATACTAATCAATATCAATTTCAAATTCCAATACGTGCTATATTGCATGTGTTGAATTGACTCACATGTCATAATAGTAGCTGAATCTATTAATTGCATGTTGTATGTCTTGCATTAGTCACTTGCATAGTGGCACATGCATTTTTTCTAACAATTTTCTTTCTTTTGGCTCACCTCGGATATTTGGGGTAAGCATTTTTTGCTTTAGCATATTGCATGCGTGCGATTGTTGCCATGTCAAGCATAACTACAATGAGGCCAAGTGCCTAGTTGATATATCTCTTAAATGCTTATGGATGAAAGCTTTTCGCTTAAATTGCGAAGATTTGATTAATGTATATAAGAGATCACTTTTTCAAATAGTTACATATTCAAAACACTTTTCAAAACAAAGCATTCCAACTTTTGTGAATTAGTCTATACTTGTGTATATCACATAGTAAAGATAGCATAATAATCGGAACTAGAGTATATAATGTAGATAAGATTACATCATGATTAGTAGAGGCCAATTTTGATTGGATGAGTGGGGTGCTCAATTTATGACCTTCCCCTCTCATACCTATCTTTCCCAGTCAAGACACTTTGGTGATGATAGATTAATGGCCTTTGGCACGAGTCACGGGTTTCTTAAATTTCTCAAAAATATTTAGGTGGTGACTCTGAAGTCTGGCAATGCAGTCCATTTTTGGCATCTTTAATTCAAAATTGATTTTCTAAAATAATTTGCCGAATTTGAACTCTTTTGTGTTTATCTGTTTCATATTGCACTTGTGAAATCAGATTCAGAACCACGTGAGTCTGAACTGTAGAGGTATCGTATTTGAGGAGACTAAACCCCTTCGAGGAGCATGAAAAGCAAACTACATTGATTTGTAATTTTTTTCCTGCCACAACATGCAGGTAACCACTCCCCCCTTTCCCCCTCAAAAAAAAAAAAAAAAAAACTAATGCAAGAGATTTGTAAAATGAAATTTAGCCCTCGTTTGGAAGAATTAATTTAACTTTATTTTTTGATTATTTTAATTTGATTAAAAAAAATTATATTTAGAGATAAATTTTAGCTTTTATTTAGTTGATTTGATGGTTGTGAAAGAAAAAGTAAAATAATTATGAGTTGAATGCAACATTTTATGTTATTGATTAAATTAGCCTGTTTTTATCTTTATTGACTAATTTAACTAAAATAATTCATTCCAAACTAAAAACAATTGTTAATTTTTTTTTTTTTTTGGGAACAACAATTGTTAATGTAGTGATTTTAAGGAAAAACTACAGTATGGTCAGACAAATAAAAAAGAATTAGAAAAATATGTGATGTGCAAGTGATTCTGTGATGAAGTGCAAGTCCACATTTGTGTACATGTTTTTTTGTCCCACTCGAATGTAATTCCCCTTTTTTTTAATGTTGAAAAATATATGAAAGTTCTTAGATATAGAAAATATGTTTTAAAATATATATTAACAAGAGATCTGTGTGATGCACAAAAATTTTAAAATAAAAGTTATGAATTTAAATGACACATATTTTAGTTATTTTTATTTTAAAAAAAATGTCTCAAAGGATTTGACCCATACTACATTCATCAGTTTGGCAACTTGGTTTTTCTAGTGAGCGAGACTTAGGCCAAGTTTGGCATGATTGAAAAAAGACAAAAAGTCAAAAAGTCACTATCTTATTTAAGTCACATCATCTTATTGAAGTCACATCACCTCTCTAACACATCACTTCAAACCCAACCCAAACCCAACCTTAGTTTTTTAGTTTTTTTTTTTTTATGAGAGAGAAAAATAATGTGTTTGGAATATTTTTTTAGTTGAATGGATTGTTGTGTGGAAATTTTTTTATTTTTATTTTTATTCATGTGTATGATACGATATTTTGACCTTTTTTTGTGACATTTTTTGTTATTTTAACCCAAAAGTTGGCTACCAAATGGCCTTAGTTATATTTTTTTGACTACGAGTTATTTAAAGGGTTTATTATGGGCCGATCCCCTTTTTGGACTTATTACCTTGTTAATCTTGAAGAATATACTAATTCATGTATTAGTCCTGTCACATCAATTGTTTTACCCTTTTTACCCTTGAGTGTGTATTGGTTGTCTCTCTATGTTGCCCTAAATAGTTCTCTCTCTCTCTCTCTCTCTCTCCCCCCTTCACAATTTCACCAATTGGCACATACCACTCTTTTCGTCTACGCCGCACTCCTTAACCATCGTTCTCCTCCATTGCCATCAATGGTGCTTGCCTTAACCAAATAAGCCTAGCCTAGTTAGCCACAATGAGTTTCCTAAGGGCTTAGTTCTAAAAGGAGGTCATGAGTTCAACTTTTCTTAGGGGAGTTAAATTAGGAAGGCAAGCACTTGGTTTTTTGTATAGGGTGAAGAGGCTAACTCCCATAAGTGCTAATCTAACAATTAATAATTGACTTTCGCTGATAAAAAAAAACAAAAAAAAATTGTGCTCGCCCTAACCAACATTCTCCTTCGTTGCCGTCAATGGTGCTCTACTCAACGATTGTCTTTCTCCGTCGACGCCAACATCACTCGTTTCAATCATCATCCTCGTCCTTCTCCATTGCCGCCACCATTGCTCACCCCACACCACTATCCTCCCCTCTCGTTGCCACCATCCTACTCTTCCATCATCGATCTGCTATATTTGACATCGTTACTACCACCATCCCCCTCCATTATGGATCTATTATATGTTGTGTTAATCTTCACCAACAACTTTAGATCTAGCCATTTTCAACGCTGATGTAGTATTGTAGCCCTCGTCAACATCGAGATAGAGCCATTACATGATTGTTAGAGCTCCTATTAGTGATATTGAGTCTCATCGTGACCTAGATTTGCTATCTATAAAATTGAAGAACCATTGATAAATTTATCATAACTTATTTTATTTGCTTGATTTTCTTATAAACTAAAGTGGGATTTAGCGTCAAAATTTAAAATATGCAAAACCAAAATAACAAATGTATTTAAAAGTATTTCTTTTAAGTAGTTTGAAATCTTCCATGTATTTTTTTTGTTGTAATTTATTTACAAAGTCAGTCTAATGAATTTGTTAGTGATAAATTTATCATTGAGACAAGAATGTATTGCTTCACCTAAGTGGTCTCTCTCTCTCTCTCTCTCTCAAATCAGATTTACCATTTGTATTTTTTTTTTAAAAGAAATTCTCCTGATAAATTTATCACTGATAGAAGGATAGAGAACACATGGCAAATGCATAATTCTTGTGTTAATCTGTGACAGTAAAGACTGAAGAGGACTATTTTCTAGTAAGAATTTTTATTTTCCTACTTATCTTCCTCTCTTTCTTATCGCCACCAAATTTGAGAAAATGATGGCACCCTTCTCCTTCACCCTTTCTCTATCACCCAAATATGAGAAAAATCATCATTGAAAACTATCGCTGGATGTTGCTGGCAGCAATGTTTTCAAACCCGGACCGGACCGGCCGGTCGAACCGGTTGGACCGGGCCTAGTTCCGGTCCGGTCAACCCCTTGAAACCGGATTGGGGCCAAAACCGGGAAAACCCGGCGACCCACTGGTCGAACCGGTAAAACCGGTGACCCAGTGGTCGAACCGGCCAAAACCGGTCAGGTTTTTTTTTTTTTAATTTTCTTTCTTTCTTTTCTTTCTTATATATTTATATATATATATATATATTTCAAAATTTTGACTAAAAATTCTTATTTCAAGAGTCTCTTCTCATAAGGAAGAGTCTCATTGAAAACTTGAGAACAATATGAAAGTCTATTCCTATTTATAGGAAAAGATTTTTCAAAGAGAACCTACAAAATTCTATGTGGGATTCAATCAAATAATTTGAAACATATTGATTGGAGGGAGAGTTGAAAATTTCATTTCTCTCCAAAATTAAATCTGGCATTCAATCAATTTATTTGGAGGGAATGTTTAAAAAATTTAATTTCTTTAAAATAAGTGACTTTTTTTTATTAATTAAGACTTTATAAAACATTATTAATAAATATTATGCAACAATTTTTATTTTTATTTGATTGTTTATATATATTTTTATTTATTTATAATTTATAATTATATTTTTTAATTATATAATATTAATTATGACGTCACGGTTCGACCACTTTGATCCGGTGGTTGAACCGGTGACCCATCCACCCGGTCCCTTTTTCGGTTCATTCACCGGTCCGGTTTTGAAAACATTGGCTGGCAGTCAAAGATAGTAGTTGGTGTTGGGATCTTTTTTTAAAAATATAATTAAGTATAATTTATATTTTTTTATTATTTTGTGAATACAAAACTTATGATATTATTATATCATTATAAGATTTTATGTCAAAACTATTATGATATTAAATATGAGTTTAATTGAAATATAATTGTGTTAATTCTTTATGGTACAATTCTACTATAAATACCTATAGTTTTCTAAAGGTAAAATATATAAGGAAAAGATGATTTGAGCAATGAAAAGTGCTTTATGGACAAGAAAGATATAGAGATTTATATACTCAAGAGTCTATATTTTTTGTATTTTTGGGTAACTTTAATTTGTGGCTTGGTTCAATCCTCCTGCTAGTCATGAATACTAGGGGTGCGTTTGGTAACGTTTACGTTTTCAGTTTATATTTACAAAAATTTTATAAACTGGTTTTTGTTTATTTTTAGAAAAACATAAACTACAAACGCGTTTGGTAATCGACAAAATGTTTAAAAAATTTTAAAAATATAAAAAAGAGTGAGAATGGCAAGTGGTGGCAAATGGCGGTGGAAGACGTTGGGGAAAGTGGTAACGGTGGGTGGTGGGTAGCTGGGGGTGGTGGGTGGGTGACGGCGGCGGGTGGTGGGTGGCGGATGACGGGTGGTGGCGGGTGGGTGGTGGGTGGTGATGGTGGGTGGGTGAGTGACGGTGACGGGTGGTAGCGAGTGGGTGGTGGTGGCAGGTGGTGGGTGGTGGTGGCAGGTGAGTGGGTGGGTGACGGTGGCGGGTGGTAGCGAGTAAGTGGTGGCAGCGGTGGTGGTGGGTGGTGGTGGCGTGTGGGTTGCAGGTGGGTGGTGGGTGATGGTGGTGGTGGTGGTGGTGGTGGTAGTGGTAGGTGGCGGGTGGGTGGCCGATGGTGGCAGGTAGTGGATAGTGGTGGCAAGTGGGTGGTGGTGGTGGTGACGGTAGTGGGTGGGTGGTGGGTGGTGGGTGGTGATGGTAGGTGGGTGGGTGACGGTAGCGGGTGGTGGGTGGTAGCGAGTGGGTGGCAGGTATGTGGCGGGTGGTGGTGGTGGTGGTGGTGGGTGAGTGGGTGACGGTGCGCGGGTGGTAGGTGGTGGCGAGTGGGTGGTGGTAGTGGTAGTGGTGGCAGATGGGTGACGGGTGGTGTTAGGTGGCTGGTGGTGGATGGTGGTGGCAGGTGAGTGGTGAGTGGTGATGGCAAGTAGGTGGCGGGTGGTGGTAGCGGGCGGTGAATGGTAGTGGCGGGTGGTGGGTGGTGGCGGGTGGATGGCAGGTGGGTGGTGGTGGTGGTGGTGGCGAGGGGTGTGGGTGGTAGGTGGTGGTAGCAGGTGGGTGGTGGAAAATGGTGGCAGGTGGTGGCTAGTGTTGGGTGGTAAAAAAAAAAAAATTGAAAACTCAAAATGGAAACACATTTTTTGGCCAAATTTATAAACTGAGACCACTGATTTATAAATCAAAAATTTTATCAAACAAGTTTTTATTTGAGTTTTTAAAATTTTTGTAAATATAAACAGAAAACTGAAAATGTAAGTGTTACCAAACGGATGAGTGACATTGTGAGCAATTGGGCTTTTATCTTGAAATTGCTCCACTCCGACTGTACCTTAACAAGGGAAAAAAAAAAAAAGTTTTAAGACGGTGATAACACGACTCTTAGAATCTCACAACTATTTTCTCTACACTTGTTTTGATCTTTATATATTTTATGATTTATCGACATTATTACTATAATATTCATGCTTAATATATTGATAATTGTATTGTTAGACTAACAATCTAAAACTGCTTATCACTCCCAAAATTATGGATAGATCTAGCATAGTGAAATTAGTGTTATTTGGTTTTGTTAAATAGATTGTGTTGTGTTGAATTCGCTAAAAACTACACCTTGTTTGGTTCCAATTTTTTGAATTCAATTTTCTGAACATTGAATTTTTTATTTTTAGTATTTTTTTAAAAAATAATTTGATCAATTTTTTTTACTTTTAAGATACACTTAATATAAATATAATTAAAAAGTATAATATTTGTGAAAAAAATATTTAAAAAATTCACCAAATACCCAAAATATAAAAATTTAGTATATTTTCATATTGTTGTATATTTTTTTATTTTTTAAAATATTTTTTTTACAAATACTTTACTTTTTAGATACACCTAAAAAAATTTTAAAAAAAATTAAAAAATAAAAAGCTCAATTTAAAAAAAAATTAAATTCAAAAAATTAAAACCAAATATAGAATACCTATGGACTTCCATGAGATGAAACAATTTCAGTTTACTTTTAATTTATTTCATAAAATAATTTTAAAGATGATAGTAAAATTTCTGTGGGGAAAAAGTAGTCTTCTGACTTGTGTGTAATCATTCCTGTTCTATTAGTTAATTAATAGTTTTTGAGATTGTTGTATCTAACATCATCATCGTGTTTATATATATACATCTTGTAGATCTTTATCGTGCAGTATTAGTGGTGTTTGGAAAGTTTTTTTTTTTTTTGTCAAAAAAAAACATAAAAAGACAAAATTGGTTAAAAAAAAAAACAAATTCAAATAAAATGTCACATTAAATCCATAATCATTTATTTTATTTTTCACAAATATCACATTTAATTATAAAAAAACTCAATTATCTTCTCAAAAATAAAATTTTAATCTTCTAAAATAATCAAAAACTAACAAAATCTACTAAATAGCAACTTCCCAAACACCCACATTGTTGTTCAAACTTAGCTTCAGTCCTGTACCAAGGCGCTGTTTGGGAACTTGCTTTTTGGGATTTTTTTTTATTTTTTTTCACTAAAAGACAAATTAGTTAAAAAATCGTCTTTGCTCATATTCATCTTAATCAAAATATTGTGCTTATTTTTGTGCTTATTGTGCATATCTTTGTTCATAAAATATTGTCCTTTATTTTTGTTCATAAGACAAATTAGTTAAAAAACCATCTTTGTTCATAAAAAAACCACCCAATATTGTGCTTATTTTTGTACAATATTCATCTTTGTCCATCTATCTTCTTCTCTTCTGTTCCTCGCTTCCCCTTTTCAGAAGAGAAGAAGATGGATGGACAAAGATGAATATTGTACAAAAATAAGCACTTTTAATCAAAATAACTTACAATTATTTAACAGAAGTAACACTGGGTTGCTTCACGATACATCGGAAAGAGAAAATTGACTATTTTACTAGGTGTTGGTTTTCACTCAGATAGTTTTGAACCTCTGCCTACAAATGACTAACTTATTACAATTTATAGAAATCAAAAGCAATTTTACTATGCAGCATGTGACTTGGTGATTGATGAAGCAGCTGGCAGCACATGGGCAAAAGCAGGCTGTCAGAGACTTTCGGTTGATTGACTGAAAGTTGATGTAGCTTTAGCAGATTGATTGAGTGATGAATAGTAAAAGTGAATAGTGACTTTTACTATTCATTACTTTCGGTGAAAAACATGTTACTAAAGGAATCGATATAAATACAAATTGGCAGCTTTTCTCAAAAGAGTATTGATTGAAGCTAATTTATATCTATATGGAATCCAATGCAGATCTGACTAAGCATATGGATCCTGTACATCTTGAAATTCGGGTCCATATGGGTTTTGAGTAGTTGATCCTTCAGAAGAATGTGAACGGTCTGAACTTTCTTTTGAACTGCTGTTATCCAATGGGCTTGGGCCTGATTAACCAATAGACGAGCCATTTTGAGCATCTCATCTTCTTCTCTTCTCTTCTGTTCCTCGCTTCCCCTTATATTGACTGTAGGAAGTTGACTTTCTTGGGTGATTGAAGCAGTTTGGTTCTGCTGAGTTTTAACCATGGCAGGTGTAGGAGCATGAATGTTAATCGGGAACTCAGTTTGAACAATTTCAACAATGCGGGAAACTTTGTAGTTATCCTACCATTTAACCATATGTAGCAGGTGAACAACATCATCAGAAATGCCATATTGCCATTTAAATATCCAAGGGATTTTGTATTTGGATATAAAAGTAAGCAATTTGGGGAATTTCTTCTGTTGTGGAGAAAATGAGAAAACAGTTGAAAAATAGTTAACCTGTTCCATCATAATAGTTGAGAAGATATCTGAAATGGCACCATGATGAGTCCACCATCTCAGAAACCAGGTAGGTAATTCTGATTTAAACTTGTGATCAAATTGGAGAAACCAGAAGTGACTAAAAGTATCAGTTTGGTAGAGAAACACTTTGAACCAGGCATCAATATAGTCATAATAACTATATTGAATGGAGTGATTAGGTAAATCTCGAAGTTGATAAGGAGAACCCCATTCAACTAAGGAAACAATGTTGTGGATATAAAGTGAATGGTAGACAATTTTACTAGTGTAAGTGCGATCATAAATAGGTTTAATCACAATTGACTAATGGTTGAATATGATGTCTTTATAGAAGGTGATTGTTTTCTCTAGATGGAGAGGAACAAAATGCCATCCAGGAGGAAAATAAAATTTAACTAGGTCATTAACAGACTGACTCTTGGAGTGGCTAGGCTCTTTGAAAAACAGATTAGTAGTGGTGAATTGAGCATAATCAGAACGGGCTGATTTAATAGGATTAGGAGGGTATGGAGTAACTGACTGGCTGGATGAAGCAAAAGGATCAGTAGCCAAAGCAGATATGTAACTAGGTTTAGGAATGTTGCCAAGAACTTGGTAATGATTAATCAGTTCAATAGAATGGTATTGGGTGACTAACTCCAATGGAGGTGGAACAATAGGTTGACTAGAAGGGACTAAGGCTTTGAAAGGAGGCCTGGGGTGAGACATCTGTTAAATAAAAACAAGGGTTAGCAATAAGGATTAACAAAGACTAAGGAGGTTTAAATAAGATTGATGGTAATCAAAACAGTTGTAATAATCAGCAAATAAATGGCGACAAGCTTGAATTTCGTGATAGTTAATATATTGAGCACGTTAAGTAGTTTTGCGGGCTAATTTGAGGCGAGCAATGAGGTAAGCAGTTTGGTGAATCAAGGTGTTGTAATGCGTAATTTGGGATTTGTGGTAAGAGATAAAAGGAGTGGTCATCCCTATCCCCCCTGTAAAAATTCTCGGGTAAGAAAATCAAGAATATAATTTTGACAACCAAGTATATAAATAATATCAAAATCAAAATTACTTAAAATAGATTGCCAATGGGCAAAAATTTGCTTACTAGCAAGATTCTGAACATCTTTTTCTAAAGTATATTTAGCAGATTTGTAATCAACATGAAGTAGAAACTTTTGATTTAAAATATCATCTTGAAATTTACTAATACATAAAACAGTAGATAAAATATCTTTTTTAATAGTACTATAGTTTAATTGTGCTTTATTCCAGACACCAGAATGATAACGAATAATTTGTTCAGATGACTGAAGAGTGACTTGTTGGAGAAGAATGTCACCATAACCAATATCAGAAGCATTAGTTTGAATAATTTTGAATGAATTTTCAGTAGGAATACCAAGACAAGGAAGAGACTTGACATATTATTTGACTTGTTTAACAATAACAGTATGATTAGAAGATCAAGGAGGAGGATTGTCTTTTAACCGATCAAACAGAGGTTGACAAGTTTTCCTAAAGTCTTTGTAAAACTCAGCAATATAATTTAATGAACCTAAAAAACGTTGCAACTGGGTTTTATCTAAAATTTTATCAGGAAACTTGGACGCAAACTCAATAGAGCGGCTAATAGGCAAAATTGTATTTTGGTGAATATCATAACCTAAAAATCAGACTTTAGTTTGTAACAATTTAATTTTTGGAGTAGATATAACGAGACCATGACTTTTAATAGTATAAAAGAATGCAGTTAAATGCTTCCAATGTTCACTAATGGATTTAGAAAAAATTAATATGTCATCAATATAGACAATAGAAAAATGACTAAATGGATTAAAAATATCATTCATTATATTTTGAAATTCACTAGGAGCATTTTTTAATCCAAAAGGCATGATATTCCATTCAGAATGACCAAAGGGGTAGTGAAAGCAGTTTTATATTTATCTTTAAAATGAATTTGAATTTGCCAAAAACCACTTTTTAAATCAAATTTACTAAAAATAACAGCTTGATTAATTTTTTTAATCAAATCTTTTTTATCAGGAATAGGGTATCTAATCCATTTTAAGACTTTATTCAATGGTTTATAATTAATGACTAAGCGAGGGACACCTCTTTCTAGTTCAACATTTTTATTAACATAAAAAGTAGGACAAGACCATGATGATTTACTAGGGCTAATAATTCTATTTTTTAACAACTCATTAATTTTTTTTTACACATTTCAACAAATTCATGATTCATTTGAATAGATCGGGATTTAGTAGAGATTTGTCTTTCATTAAATTTTTTAATATATGGTAAAGTAACTACATGTTTTTTCCTATGCCAAAAGTCAGTTGGTAAAGTAGAACAAACAGTGGTTTCTAGTTTTAATTTAAATTCTTCAATTTGGAATATAACAACAGGGTCAGTTAATTGTTGATCAATTCGTTTATAATTGACTTCTTCTTTGAGAAAACGTAATTGTCAAGTTAATCAATTAATAGATTGAGAAATAGAACAATCTTTCAACTGATTTAATTCCAATATTTTAGGTAGAGATAAGAATTTAAAAGTAACAGGTTGTCCTAAAACATGAGTGGCTATTCCTTTACTAGATATAGTAAATGGATATAATAAAAATATAAATGGAGTTCCTAAAATGATTTTATCAGTAATGTTTTTAACTAAAACAAATGAGGTTTTAAAACAAACATTATCTTGACAGATATGAGTTTTAGGTAATTTGTATTTAATATGCATTTTACTACCATTAGCAGACGTTAATTTTTCACGACATTTTTCATAATACTTAGTAGGGAGTAATCCTTCTTGAATACAATTAAGATCAGCACTAGTATCAATTAAAGCAATACGATTTAATTCAAAATCATCAATTACAAGTTTAACTTTTGAATACTATTTTTGAATATGAATTTTATTAATTAGATTCAATCTTTTTTCTTCAGGTGATTGATGTGATCGATTATCAAAAAGTAGATTTTTAGGATTAGTAGGATCAGAATCATGTTCAGATTCATTAGAGGATTCATTAGGAGATGTACCGTGATTTTCTTGGAATTGATCTAAATTTTTATTAAGTTTTAATGTAATAATTTCATCTTCTAAACTTCTATCTTTACTTTGTAAATCTTTAATGGTTTGTTTAATTTGAGGAATTTCATGTTGTAAATCCTGCAGTGTAACTTCTTTTTGTTTATTTTTAAATCTTTCTAAGGTCTTGGAGAGACTAATAATTGGTTTATCAAACTGAGGTTTTCTATCAGTATTAGTTAGTAAAAATTTTAATTTATCAGTATATTTTTGTTTTAATTCTAGATCTTCTAATCGACTAATTAATTCAATAAGAGCAGATTCTTCTTGATTTTGTTTAGTAAGAACAGTGATTCGTTTAACTGGTTTACAACAGACATCATTACACCCTAATTCAATATTGTTATCAGAATTATCACTAGATGATTGAGAATCAGATGAATTATTTGAATTATTAGAAGAGGAGTTATTATCAGATTGATTTAATTAAAAGATTTCATATAATTGACTTTTGATTTATCATTAATTTGTAATTGATTAACTTTATCTTTTAATTTTTGTTTTTCTTTACATTTATTAGAATAATGACCTTTTTTTACCACAATTATAACAAGTAATATCGTTATTAGATTTAGATTTTGGATGCGATTTTTTTATAATATTTCTTTTTGGGTTTCGTATAAAATTTATCAGTTGATTTAGAAGGTGAATAATTCTTTTTATATTTATTAGAAGATTTGTAGGATGATTTATGTTTATGTGATTTGCGACGATAGGGTGCTACAGGAGGTAAACCATATTGTTCACAAAAATTTCCTAATTCATATTTAACCTTATGTTTATCTTTAGCAGTTTTTTGACTAAGTTTAAGATCAATACACATTCTTAATCATTCTTTTTGAATAGTACTAATGATATCACCATAAGTTAAATTATCATATTCAATAACACCAGTAGGTTGACTAAGAACATCTCTAATTTTATGAGCAAAAAGACTAGGTAATTTATTAATAAATTTTTCTTTCTAAAAAGATTTAGTATAGTTTTCTCTTAACATGACTCTAGAAGTAAATACATCTTTATACCATTTAAAATCACTTAAAGTAGGACAAGTAAGATTACTAAGTTGATCATGTATGCGAAAATATATATTAGTAGGAGTTCCTATGAAATGTCGGACTATGGTGTAGATTAAGGTATTTATACCATCAGGTTTGTAATAACCAATAGTGTCATCAAAGATAGGTAAATCATTTTCATCTTTTTGATTAACATGATCAATGTGAATCTATTTGATTATCTTTATTATATTTTTAGCAATGAAAATTAGACATTAATGATGAATTATTATCTATTTAGGGCCAAATTTTTTGTCTCAAAAAATAAATTATTTTGAGACCAAATTACTTTGTTCCTAAAAATCTATTTATTAGTGACATTTTCAAAATTTTGTCGCTAAAAGTCTTATTTTTGAGTTTTCGGGACGATTTTTTAGCAACTATTCTCACGATGATAGAAATTGATCCATAAATGTCTTTTGTAACAAAATTTTTATTTTTAGAGATTAAAATATTTGATTTCTAAAACTCTCAATATTATAGTGCTCAGATATGTGGACAGCCAAGTGCTTAACGTTTTCTTGTGGGAAAAAACCCCTTTCTTCTTCTATTTCATGGTTTTGCTTAGCTAAATATTCAAAAGGTTTTCATTGTGGGAGGAATGAAAAAAATGAAGGGTGAATTAGAGTTTTAATAAATAAAATTAAGATTAATTCTTTTGAGCAAGGAGAAAATAAGGAGGGATCCACAAAAAAATCTCACCTAGGCAATTGCTGATTAGTTCTTTTGCCGTTACAAATTTAATTTAGTATTAAAGATTTCGGTTACATTTTTATATTCTGTTTTATGATCGGCCTTGATTTAGAAATAGTGACTAGGTTAAAAAAATTTCAAAATAAAACTGATTTACAAGTAGTGAATGGGTTAAAAAAATTTCAAAATAAATTAAATATATTATAAAATTAATGAAAAGTACATTGAGTTTTACAATTTTTATGCATCCAAGTCCTTTTATAATAGAGTAATGTTAGAGATATTAAATTTTTTATTAAATAAATGACCAAATGCCTCACATGATATGGGGTTCATAATTTTATAGATCCTACACTCATATGAGACATTTAATTATTTATTCAGTAAAAAATTTAAAACTTATAGTATTTTCCTTTTATAATATCCATGTGTTAGGTAAGATCCCCTTGACGGATTGGTAAAATTTAGGATGAATTTTTTTGGGTCAGTTTCTATAACAAAATGATTTTTTTGGGTTAGCCATGACACCCCAACTAATCCTTAGGCCTCATTTGGGAAGTGGCCCGTTTAGCTAAAAAATAAAAAAGTCAAAAAGTCAACAATTCATACTAAAAAGTCAAAGATTCTCTTTTCTCTCTATTTTTTGCATATCTTTTCGTAAAAAGTCAAAAGTTATTCCAAACATACTAATTTTTTTAGCTCATATTTTAGCCAAATAGCCAAAAAAATTGTTAAATTAGCCTATTCCCAAACGAGGCTTAGTAAGAGCATCCATAATGGATATACTAAGTTGTGTGTTAGTATCAGGTGTTAACTTTTGGCTAGCTGAGGGTGTTATTTGGGGTTGTAATGGAACTGTTAACGTGTGTGTTTGTATCAGATGTTAATATGTATGTTAACTACAGCGAGCGTTTTAGCTAGCGAAAGAAAGAGTGAATGTGCTTGGCGGACGTCCACCGGACGTCTGATTGGAAGTCCTCCCGAACGTCTGGCTCCGAATCCTTCAAGAAAAGGAAAAAAAAAAAAAAAAAATTAGTCTTACCAGTTGACCGGTCAATGGCAATATATATATATATATATATTTTACTTGTTGGGATTTTTTTTTTTAACTTGAAATTTAATTTTGAGTTTGAAATTTTGGATTAAACTAAATTATTTATTTATTTTATTTATTATATACACATATGTATTTGTAACACACACCTTAACACACCTCTTAACATATTTATTGTATCACTAGTCATTTACTATTTACTAACTAAATTAACAAACTCTTAACACATATTTTTAAGTATCATTTTTAACATTTTTGATCATATAAGACCATCTTCAACGTTTCATCAAACCCAGCATCAAATTCAAAATTTGGTGAAAAAGTTACTGTGCACTGCTCCAACGCTTGCACCAAATCGATATCAGATTGAGATTTCATCAAAAAATTCATCAAACTGAATACAGGCGAAGCATTTCACCAAATCACTGTTACTGACCGTTGGATTTATACCAACCGGTCGTCCCTGAAAAAGTTCAGAGAGTCCAAAAAAAAATTTCAGACAATTCAAAAAAAAAAAATAAAAAAATCTCTTTAACCGGTCAACCGGCCGGTCGACCACCCGATCGTCCCTGAAAAAGTTCAGAAAGTCCAAAAAAAGGTTCAGACAATTCAAAAAAAAAAAAAAAAAAAAAATTTTTGGCCTAACCGGTCCACCAGCTGGTCGACCGGCCGGTCGACCACCCGGTCGTCCCGAGACAAATTTGGTGAAAGTGAACCGTTGGAGCATCTCATTCTAAATTTGGTGAAATGAGTCATTGTTGACTCAAATTTGATGAAAAATTTGAGTCTGCGTTGGAGATGCTCTAACACACTTTATCATACCTATTGTGTTTGTCCTAATGAGCCGGTCCAATTTTGTTTCAAAACTTAAGGATTAGACTGGTGGTTTTGACTAGTCAACATGACACGGTTGGATTGACCTGTCCCAGATTATTAAAGCTTAAATTCTACCCATGAGCCCAAAAATATGAGTTTTGAGCTAGGCCCGACCCATATGAGTGTTGTAATTTGGGTTATTATTATTTTTATATAGAATTTGTATATTAAATTTAAAATGTATCAAAACAATAGTGAAGAATTATAGGTACTAATTTGTAATTGGCATGCTATTCATATTATCTCAATTTTAATGTTGTCTTACAAAAAATGTATACATCCACCAAAAGATTTTTAAAAAAATGAGAGGAAATAGAATTCGTCAGTCATCATATAGCACTACAAGAACTAGCACTCTTGGCGTCCAAATTTTTAGTCGTCAAAAGTTATGATTTAGTCGGTGAAGGTTTTGGCGACTAAAAGTTTTGGTCGACACGTTAGTTGGTGACCAATTGTTGGGAAAGGTTTTTGGCGACGAAAAAAATTTTAGTCGCCAAAAGTAAAAAATTGTGCAAAGCCATATTTAATGAAAGTCGTATGCACGGCTTGGAGGGAGATCTTTTATATCTTTCAAGATCCATCCTACAATATGGGGTAAAAAAGCCAAAATAAGTGATTTTAGACCTTATAAAAGAAAATGGATTCTTGAACCTCTTTCACGCTCATGTCACGTCGAGGTACTACAAAAGAAAAAATTACAAAATCTGATCCAATTTATTGTAATCGATTAGTTAATATGTTGATTAACCGTATTCTGAAACACGAAATAAAAATCATTGGCTTATCAAATTATCTATTAAGCTATGAAAAAGATTCAACAAAAAGACAGAAACAAATCCACTATTTGTTTTACGTCAAGCAATACGTGGAGCAACTCTCGATATAGCAGTAAAAGCAAGATATGTAGGTGGATCGACTCATCAAGTTCCCATCGAAATAGGATCCTGTAATGCCCTGAAATAATTATGATAAACCACCCACAATGTTAATTGCATAATAACATGCAATGAAATAGTTATCTTCCATTAATCCCAATTATTTGTAAAAAAAGGAAACATTTACAGATATAAATTCACAAGTCTAACTCTGAATCTATAGCATATGTGTAGACACTCCATTTTTGATCGTTCTTAAAACTTGGACACCTTAGGTTGATCACTCGATAATGAAAGTTATGTTGTACAAACGCTCAATTTCTTCAGCAAGAAGAGCTTCTAAATCCCAACCTTACACTCTATTTTGGACCAAAACTATTTTAGACCTTAAAACCCTCTCTTTTAAAATATTTTTGAAAATGTTTCTACCATGTTCTGAGGATCACATTTCGTTTAAAAGTTGCACTTTTCGGTAAACCGAGTAAGGACAAAGTGAAAATAAATGAAATACAGGTGAGCTCTTTGAAAATCTTTAAAAACATCTTATTTAGAGGTTTGGAGTTGAAGAAAATAGGAGGAGAGGGAAGAAAACTAGTTGGGAAAGAAGTTGGGCATCAAACCGTTAAGAGAGAACTGAGCAGCCTTCACTAAATCAGGCCTATCCTTTTGTACACTTAGACTTTAGTTGTAAGGCCACCACCATTGGAAATTGGACTTCCGGGGCTTCATTTTAGATACAATAATCTCCTAAAGCCGAGTCCGGATGAGGGAGATATGGCCGTTTGAGGTTAGGTGTCAATCTGGTTAAGATATAAATGAGCAACCTTTACTAAAATAGGCATATCTTTTTGCACACTTAGCATTTAGATGTGAGGCTTCTACCATTGGAAAGTATATTTCTGGGGCTTCAATTTAAACTCAAGAATTGCCTAAAACCAAGTCCGGATGATGGAGGTATGCCCATTTGAAGTCGGGCCAAGAAGCAGATTTTTGGTGGCTGACAGGTGGCCGACAGATGGCCGGACGGACACCATTGGTGGCCGGAAATTCACACTTCTAGCCAGCCGGCCACTAGTGTAAAACCCAGATATTTTTGCCAGTAGTTTCCACAAAGCTCCAGCTGTCCCCTTTTTTGATATTTTCAACCTAAGGCTCATATTTTTAATATATAGATGACGACCCTCTCATATTTCAAGGTGAGAAACATTTAGGAGTGAGGAAATAATTTCAAAAATATCCTCTCTCTCTCTCTCTCTCTCTCTCTCTCTCTCTCTCTTACAACTTGCATAGCCTTTGCCCAAACACTTTAAACCAAACCTAGAGAGCTTCTTGCTGAGGTTATTTGAGTTCTTGAAACACTTGAGAGTGTGAAATTGGTGATTTATGACTAAAGGATTCATTCCTTTTCAAGGGGTATACCTTCTCTTGCCTTTGTACCATCTTTATACCACTTGTTTTTCCATCTTTTCTACTATTTTTTGAGCTATTTAAAACCTGTATTTTTGGGCTAAAACTTGTAATTTAAGGCCATTAAAGGTTGAGGAGGGGGTTCACCCTTCTTTACACCTTGTGTTCAAGGCCTTTATCCTTGTGTTTCCCACCTTTGCACTATCTTTTTTTGAGCTTTTAAACACTAATTTTCAGAGTTATTTCAGTGACCAAAATCATGTTTTGAAATCCAAAATTAGAGGGGTTAGCTTCCCCTCCTTGTGTCTTGCTTACTAGTCTAGCATGCTCTATGTTTTAGCTTATTAATCTAGCTTTTTTTTGTCTTAGTTCCAACATGTTTTAGGACTGTTTTTAGACTGTTTTAGCACTGTTTTGGGTTGATAATTTCATTTGAGCATTGTTTTGTATGCTTATAGTGCAATTGTCCTCATGAGTTTGGTGTTCTAGGCCTTAGACATCATTTTATTTGAGTTGATTGCATTTATTTATGGCTTTCCATACTTCTAGTCACTCTTAATTACCTCTGTAATCTCCCTCATTTCTTGGCTTTTGATTTGCTTTGAAAGTTGCTTCAAGCTACTTGCTTGTTTAAAGCATGAGATTGAGGTCTTGTGCTTAATGGTTTAATCCCTTTGGGGTTCATTACTAACGACATAAAGCTTCTCTCATGTCTAAAATAACTTTTGGTTTGATGCTCCTTTCCATTAGAGGACTTAATCTTCACATTTGGACTTAATTGATTAAGGAATAGTTGGTAAATTAAAATGGAGTAATTAAAACTTGGAATTAAAAGTGATGCAAGATAATAATTTGGTTTTGAGTTCAATGGGACGTTAATTGAACCCTTGAGTCTTGAGCCGTTTCATACTCATTAGTAATGAAAACGGTTCAAGATTCATTGTCAACTACTTCCCTTGATCTTTCATGATAGGGTGGTGGTTTTGAGAGTCTTATTTTGTTGCATTTGTTAAATTTGCACATTTGGTTCATGAGCTATCATGCAATGAAATTTGCATCAATTGGTGATTTGTGAATCAAACCTATTACTTTTTTTTTTTCATGATAAAAAAGGGTGAATTGTGCAAAAAAAATCCTTGAGAACATCTTGTGCATGCTCTGTTTGCTCTCTGTTACAGCAAGATGAACCCTGCAACAGTGGCCAGCTGGCTATCACTGGTGACCAGCAGGCCCTCACTCCTGGTTGTCCGGCCACTGATGCAAAATTCAGCAGTGTGTTTTTTAAGCAGAGCAGAGCCATTCTAGAGGTGGACAAAAGTGTAAATGTTCTATTGTGCAACAAAGGCCTTTTGCAAGCAAAACAGTGGTTTTTCGAGTGAAAACCAAGCACGTGCATGAGCATTCCTCGTGTACCGAACATATTTAAGTTTAAATATTTAGCTTAGAGATTTGTTGTAATTAATTAGTTATGGCTAGTTAATTTTGTAAAGTGTTGAGTTAGTTAACTTGTTATTTGATTTCGTTTTGTAATTATTTTAGTTAGTTAGAATAGTTAATTCATTTGTTATAATTAGTTAAGTAATTTAGCTAATTTAACTTGTTTTGTAATAATTAGCTTAGCTTTAATTAGTTAGTTAGTTAATTAACTTAGTTCATTCGAACTCTCCTTCGTAAGAACGCAATGTTGAAATAACGTGTATGTCTTCCAACCCCACGTTTTTCTTCCTTTTATTTAACTGCTTACGATGGTTAGTTTAGGGACATCATGTTTTGTTTAGTATACTTCATGTTTGCTTCCATTTGTATTGTATGCATCGAGGCTCAGTTCATTATTCTAACTTGCATTGTTAGCTTAAATATTTTTTTGAATGCGTGCTTAGATCGCATGTTATCAAATTGATTCATATGCCATATTAGTAGCTGAGCCTATTAGTTGCATTTTTGCATGCGTTGCATTAGTCATATCGCATAGTTAGGAATAATGTATTTTTCTAACTCATTTCTTTTTTTGGCTTGGAGTATTAGATGAGCCTTTACTCACTTTAGCATAATTGCATAAGTGTTGATGTTGTCATGTCTAGTATTCTTGCTATGAGGCCAATTGCTTAAGTGCTGTAATTGCTTGAATGCCTGTGGATGAAGACTAGTTGCTTAAATTGGAATAATTTGAGTAATGTTCATATGTGATCACTTTTTCAAGTGGTACATATTTGAAGCAATTTTTAAAACAAACATGAATTGAAATGTTCAAATTCTTGCAATTTAGTCTATACTTGTGTGTGTGCGCATCACATAGTAATGCTAGCCTAATAAACTGGAATAAGAGCATATAATGTAGATAAGAATCATATCATGATTAGTAGAGGCCGAACTTTGATCGGGCAAGCGGGGGTGCTCAATTCATGACCTTCCCCTCTAGTACCTAAGTTCATGAGCCAAGACAATCTTGGTGATGATGAACACGTGGCCTTTGGTACAAGTCTTGGGTTTTCTAAATTTCTTAAAAAATATTTCGGTGACGACTCTATATGTGGTAAAGTAGTTCATTTTTGGCAATTTGATTCAAAATTGATTTTCCAAAAGATTTGCCGGATTTAGACTCTTTGGTGATTATCTATTTCATATTGCACTTGTGAGATCAGATTCAGAACCGTGAGAGTCCGATACTGTAGGGCTATTTCATCTTCTGAAAGGGGATGTGAAAAAGTCGAGCTACAGTTTCTGGCGACTCTACTGGGGACTTTAGAGAACTTGACTCGAAATTCATGATATGAAATTTTACCTACACTCACACATTTTTTTGCATTACACTTGCATTGTTGCACTTAAGTCACTGTGTTTGCCATCTGCTATTTCCGGACGGTTTGCCGGAGGCTTGCCTGAAAAGCTTGCCAAAAGGCTTACTGGTCATAGGCTTTACTATGATGGGAACACAACCCTTGGATCTGGACTACCACTATACTGCTTGATCCTCCTTTCATTTCTTGGTGTTAGGTGTGAGAGGTATATTAGTTAGTCTTGCCGAGGCACCCTTTTTGACCATTTGGCCTAGCTGTATATAGTAAAGCCATAGAGACTGTTCCAACTTAGGACATGATACTCTCCCATATGCAGGTTGATGTGATATCGTTTGTTTGAGTAGTAAAGCTGTAGATCACTCCAAAGCTAGGACAGGGAAACCCTAAACCTCTTATAGGGGTGTTTTAAATGCTTTTGTGCAAAATATGAACTCTTTGGGAATATATGATGCAATCCTCGGAGAGTCTTAATATTGAGGCTATTTCTTTCAAACTTGAGGGTCATATCAGAATCAGAATTTAGATCAAAATCCAAGGGTTTGTGCTTGATATAGTGGAAAAATATTGGAACCCGAACCAGAACTAGGGCCAAGAATTGTATCTTACACTGTTTTGACCAGCATATTCGGTATCCCAATCTGATGGAGCATTTGTTTTTAATGCCAGGTTTGTCTGACCGAAAGAATGAGCAATATCTGCCTTAACCCATCACTGTCCATCCAAATTTAGAAAAAAACCCACCCAGCAAAGGCCCAGTCCATATGATCCGTAAAAGGCTAACTCAGAAAAGATCCATATAACGCCAAAAGATCAATTCTAAAAAATCCCATTCCCGTCAATCCTGTTAATGCTAATCCAGTTCAGATACATCAAGTGTAACCGGGTCAAAATCCTTGTCAGTCAGCTCTCAGCTTACACCCATCTATTTCCCGATGGCCAACTCAGCAGACCCATGATAGCTCAGAGTCCAGAAGAAGTTATGGCCATGATAGTGGCGTCAAACCACAGAATTGCCACACAGGATGAGACCAATGCTAAAATGCAACGCCCATCTGGAATATCTACTACACATCTAGTCCTAGGCCCACAGCCAAACTTTGATCCACCTCTGCGAGCTGAAGATTTGCACGACATAGATCCTCGAGAAGGCTTGGCTCAAGCTCGAGGTTTTAGACCTATGGTGCAGCCTAATGAGGGGCTTTATCCCCTTGATATTAATGATCTCGATCCGACCTTGGTAAAAATTGCTAACCTTGAGAAGCAATTCCAAAAGGCACAGGGAATTAGCTTCATTCCTGACATTGAGGATGGGTACATCGAGGTTGTTGTAAGGCTTCCAGATAGATTCAAAATGCCACACATTGACCATTTTGACAGGTCTAGAGATCCTATGGTACATATCCGGCTTTTCTTGGATGTCCTAAAACTGATGGGTCTAACTAAGCCTCAGAAGCTCTCTCTGTATGGAAGAACCCTGTTGGGTATAGCAGCCACTTGGTATGCTAAGTTGGGGGATAAAGTGAAGCAGAATTGGGAAGAGTTGGCTGAGGCGTTTGTCAATCAATACTCTTACAATACCTTAATTGAAATGGCCACCCAAGACCTTGAAGCAAACCACCAGAATTGTAAAGAACCTTTTGTGGAATTTGTTGCGAGGTGGAGAGTAAAGGTTACACAGATAATAGATCGCCCTTCTGAGAGGGACCAAGTGCAGATAGTGGTGCACAACCTTGAGCTTGATATGTTACAAAAGTTTATAGTCGCTCCATTATTAATTTTCAAAACTTTGCATAAATTAGGGGTTCAGATTAAAAGTGCATTCAACAAAGGGATTATTCACAAAACAAGCGAACCAACAAAGAGGGTTTTTTCAGAAGTACCAATGCTGGCAGTAGCACTATTCCCAAACCCACTGAAGTCAATACCGTCACCACTACCAAAACTACAAATCCTTTTGCCAATACCAAACCACAAACAACCGGCCCAACCTGAGCTTAAGACAGAACTTTCACTCTCCTTTATATGAGCCTAACCAGTGCACTAAAAGTCCTGATGGAAAAAGGGTATCTCAAAGCCCTTGATCCTCAACCTCTTCCTAACCCACTCCTTGCTAGACATAATCGCCCCAAATATTATATGTATCATTAGCAATGCGGTCATGGCACCAATCGTTGCTACCTTCTTCGTCATGAGGTTTAGAATTTCATCGACAACTGGACAATAACTCCACCTCAAGACCCCAATATTATCACCGACCCACTTTCCATCCATGACCAAGTATCTCATCCCTACCTTAACCTCATCCATATGCTCTCAGCTACCTTCAACCCCAACATATACATCACCCCGGCCCATTTACCTAAGCATGCGGTGTTCATTTCAGAAAGCACTGACTTGTGCATGATGGATGCACCCAATCCAGTTTGAGTACATCAAGAGCGCCAAAAGGCCGAACCTACTATTGGTGAGATGTTGAGAATCATTGAAGACCTTCAAGGAACGGTGGCAGATTTAACATTTAAAGTTTTGGTCCCATCACCAAGCTCCTCAATCTTGGGGCTAGTTGCAGTTGAAAATGGCCAACTCGAAACTATCTCAAGTCTAAGTGATTATAGATCAACAACAAATGGGTCTCGCTTTGATATAGCCACCCAAACCCTTGGCCAAGCAGAAGCAAGTGGCAAGAACAAGGCCGGAACAAGTATCGATCTTTATGCACAACTTCAGTGGGCTATTAAGACTTTAAAGGTCAAAGGGTTGAACAAGCAGTAAGTGTTCGCAGTTGTTGCAAAGACTGTGGATAACAATTTTATCGCTCAGGATGAGAGCATTTTGAATAAGAGGGCAAACAATAGAAAGGGTTGCTTTGCTGGAAATACCCATCCTAACTCTAGGCTTAAGCCCATGAATACGCGATCAACACCCGCCAACCCATTTGCCAGTATTTCTAAACCTAGTGCTTCCTCCTCCCCGAAATGAACCTTCATCTAACTCCATATGAGCCTAACTTGTGCACTGTGGGTACTAATGAATAAATGGTATCTCAAATCCTCAATCCTCGACCTCTCCCTAATCCTCTTCCATTTACACACGACTCTACCCAACATTGCACATTCCACCAGTAGTACGGTCACCATACAACCCGTAGCTCTCACTTTCACCATGAAATTCAAGACCTGATTGACAAAAAGGTCATCACCCCCACCTGAAAATTCCAAAGCTGTCAATAACCCTCTTCCTAACTGCAATAGGTTGGCACTTCACAACATAAAATCCATCCACAACTTGCCAACAACCAACCATTGCCCTAGCCAACATAGTATACCCGCCAATGAGCCCAAACCCACTATGTTCATTCCTGAATCTTCTGATCCCGATTTGAGCAAAAGGAACAAAATCTTTGAAGAGATGGAAAGTTTACTCGATCTCGATGAGTTCAAGCTTGATGAAGCACTGGGCTCTTTAGAGATGCCAGCACTGGTGGTTGGGATGATGAATCTCAGTCTTAGCTAGGGTAATTGTCAAAAGCACTTGGGAAGGACCTTCTGAACTAGGGGCATGGTATGAAAAAGCAATTGTTTCGGTCAAGAACATGTTTGGGGACAGCGTAATCGTGAGATTCAATCTGTGAGACCCAATTTGAAAGTCAAAAATCAACCCTTTTGGGTGTGGATGTGTATTGTTGAATTGAAGGCAGGTGTGGACCTTCCTATAGGCTACTTGAAGTTGTTTTTGAAATTCTACAGATGGGCCCCCTTTTTGTCTTAGAAATACTTGTTTTGTTTTGAGTTATGTCCAGCAAATAGTTATATTGTGAGTATTATTTTCTTTGTCTTTTCTTGTGTTGTTGCATCAGATGAGTCTTTTCATTTGAGTCGCTCTCGTGTACCCTTAGGCCTTCATCTTTATAAGAAAATGAGAGTTAAGTTTTTGATCGTTTTATTGTGCCTATAGTGATGCATGTGTGACCTTTTACAAATAGAAAAAGGCTTTGAATTTGGTTTTGAATTTGTTTTTGAATAAGATTCTGTTAATAAGCTTTAGTGTTAAGAAGGATCCCTTGAATGGTTTGAGTGAATTCTAACTTATCGGCGCAAAATCATTCATGCTTTGAAAATTTTTAAGTTGTTTCTTTTGCAAAACTTGCGAAGATAGATTCAGAATTGTGCGTAGTATTTTACATTGTCCTGGGGATTCTCTTCACTGTAAGGCGATCATTTTGGCAAGTACAAGGCGGCTTTCAGACCTGTAAGTATAAGGCGGCTTTCAAACCTTATAATCATAAAATTGCTCCCCTGGTGTTTTCATTATTCAAAGGGAAAAGGATAAAAGAAACCTAAAAGAAGAAAAAGAAGAAAGAAAAAAAGAAAAAAAGGGTATGAAAAAAGAAAAGGAAAAAAGGAAAAAAAGAAAAGAAAGAAGTCAACCATCAAGCCAGGAGCATTCATTGGAATGAAATCCAATCAGCTATGATCCATTGGAATGAAATCCAATCAATTATGAAGAAAGGAACTTTTGCCTGCATTTCGGGAAAGCCAATGAGAGGAGGTACCATAGTGCAAGAAGAGCTAACTTTGCAAAAGGTGCAAAAGATAGGAAGAAGGCATGCATAAAAGAATGAAGAGCCAAGCTCAAATCAAGGCAAAGCCAGTACCAGTGTTAGGGCAAGAATGACCATTGATCAAATTCACGACAAATGTTGTAACATTATCTTTGAGAGGCTCGCTAGGATGAAAACCTGAAAGGGTGACCTAAGCAAAAGTTAGAGCATGAAAAAAATGAGAAATCAAAAAAATATAGCTCGTAAGGTTGAAAATCCCGAAGGGGCGACTTTGGAAAAAGTTAGAGTGCAAAAAAAGAGTGTCAACACCTGAGTAAAACTCAACCATAAACTACGTTGACCTAATTCCCATTATTGGGATACGTAGGCAATTTTATCTTGAAGTTCGGTCTTAACCATATCTATCTCAACCATTTCAACTCAATCATCTTGCCCAATTCATGTCGTTAGCTTTGTATCAATCCATGAGCTACACCGACTGCTGTGTATATCATATACTTGCATTGGGTAAGAAAGAACTAACTTGAATCAACAAGTGAAGAAATTTTCAATGCTTGAACTTATTAGTAGAATCTCTATCTTGAGCAACAAAAAAGAATCGAAACTTTAGTTTTGCAAAATTGATTTCTAAAAGGGAACATAAATAAAACTAGGGGCACTATGAATGATCAGTTACCTTGAGCCTTTTTATGCTTTTGGGTCAGTTGTGAATTCAGTTGTGTCGTGCCTGGTGTTTGTTTCAGTTTGCGCTCTTCATTGATTCACCATAACATGTTTATTTCTCAAAAATGCTCTTCATCGAGTCACCCTAGCAAGTTTGTCGCTTAAAGTTCAATAGAGTGACATGGTCAAAATTCTATACACGAGCATTTGATCTAAACTCAAAAACAATTCCATGTGTGGAATTCATAAATAAACTGAAAGTGTCCATACAAGGGGCATCGCATTCATGATCATTACAAAGTGTATATGTGGAATTTGTCACTGCTTCGGAGGGGACTAGAGTAAGTTCTCAACATGTTAGAGCAAAAGAGAAGCATGAGTCTGATGGGTTGACAACTGTTCCAGGATCTGATGATCCCCATTACATGTGCCTACATAATGTTGAAAATAGTGGCCAGTGGCTGGACACTAGGGGCAATTTTCAGTGTATCTGACCGGGCCATCTATTGAACAAGGGGCATGAACCCAACCGGTGGCCAATGACTAGGCACCAGAGGCAATTTTCAGTATATTTGATTGGGCCATCAATTGAGTAAAGGGCATGAACCCAACCTTTCTCTTCATCCGCTTAGAGCCATTTGTTGGACACTTTTCCTTGAATTAGGGTAGCTCACCCCCATGATGATTTTGATATGATTCAGCTTTCGAAAGTTGTCTTCGACCATTTCAAAACTCTCTTGAGATGGCCATCTTCCCTTTGATTAATGCATGTGCTTTGGATTATGCCTGCATGCTTATACTCTCTGGTTGAGTTAAGCAACGTGATTGGTTACTCTTACTCTTAACTTTGTTCTGCACTTAACAGAGTTTTGTCAAGTTGCCTCCTTTTGTGTTACATTTTAGTGAGTTGTGGCAAGTTACCCTACACTCATTTCGTAAGGTATATGACGCATTACTCTGAATACTGCTCATTTCCCTCTGCATACTATGTATCACTCACCTGCATCGCACTATTTTGTGCATTTCATTTTGCATCGCACTGTTTTGTGCACTTTGTATCACACTATCCTATTCACTTTGTATCACACTATTTTATGCACCATTACATTGTCTTTTGCATTCAACCCACAGAGCACTATTTTGTGCACCGCTCGCACTATTTTGTGCACCTCACTCGCACTGTCTTGTGCATTCGCATCTATTTCATGTATTAATTTGTGTATTCTACTTTGCATCGCATTATCTTATGCATTTCATCTTACATCGCACTATCTTGTGCACCTGCATAGCACTATCTTGTGCATTTCACTTTACATCGCACTATCTTGTGCATTTCATTTTACATCGCACTATCTTGTGCATTTCACTTTACGTCGCACTATCTTGTGCATTTCATTTTATATCACACTATCTTGTGCATTTCTTCATACATCGCACTATATTGTGCATTTCTTCTTACATCGTACTATATTGTGCATTTTATCTTACATCGCGTTATCTTGTGCATTTCATCTTACATCGCACTATCTTGTGCATTTCATCTTACATCACACTATCTTGTGCATTTCACCCTATATTGCACTATCTTGTGCACCTGCATAGTACTATTTTGTGCATTTACCCTACACAGCACTGATTTGTGTATTTATCTGCATAGCATTGTTTTGTGCATTCACTCTGCATCGTACTATCTTGTGCACTCTCTTGGTCTAGGAGATCGTAAATCCTCTAAAGGTGCAATTCCTTTGGTATTTGTTGTGCCTGAACAACTTCCGGTAGTCTGGTATAGCCACCTGCCTGTGTTTGCGATGAGTTCCAAGGAGAGTAACTAAGACAGTGGACACTAGAGTTCGAGTGGCTAAGGCCTAAAATGCAAAGGTTCGGGGTTTTCGAGACTAACGTATGGTTTAAATACCCAGGGGTGTATCCTCGGCTTGAAATCTATATGATAGCCCCATTGGTTAAGGTAGCTTGTGTGCACCTCAATTTTGGATGCTGAACCAACCTAGTCTGTCACCATGTTGGAGAATAAGGAAAGTTGCGAACATAGCCAAGAAAAAAGTAGTATCTGTAGCACAACCAAGAAGAAGAGAAAGATCCACAGTAGCATAAGGTGAGTCATCGCCAATTGCCCCTGTAAGGTACTTCTACTTCCTTGCTACTACATCGCATTTTATTATCTATTACATTTATCGCATTGCATATAACATCTATTGCATGCATCTACTACATTATCTATTGCATCCAGTACATCATTATCTATTTTATTGTCTGCATCCTTTCCATTTTAAGCTTAGTTTGGCATGTGTTCATAGCTTTCCCTCGTTGAAAAATGATTCTGTCATATGTAAGTATCCATGCTGCGCTGAGGCCAGTATTGAGGGTGTCGACATTTTTTCTGTGTTAGACGTGGTTTGTTTTGTGTCCATGCCCTTTCTAGGTAAGATGTAATTTGGCTTGCGTTCCTTATTCACTGCATCCATTGCATTCATTGCATTGTACTTTGTCTTGTGGCATTTAGCATTTAGGATCATTTTCTTTTCCAGGCAGATCATTCCTCATTTATATCACATCACCCAATTATTTTTATTCTTTCTCTTTCTACGAAAAACATAGTTTTGCATGTGCTCGCACCCTTTCACATTAAAACAATGGTTTTGTTATGTCTAAGCATCCATGCTGCACTAAGGCCAATATTGAGGATGTAGGCACTTAGCTTGTGTTAGGTGTCGTTTGGCTGTGTCCACTTCTTTTCTATATAAAACGTAGTTTGATTTTGCATCTCCATCCCTTTATGGTATTTGTGTGGTTTGGCATGCTTGTCGTTTGATTATATTATTGTATTGCACTACATATCATTTGTATTATTTCGTTATATTGTGTATCATTTTTCATTCTGCTCCTGAATTACGCTGGTTTGATTCCTTGTAATAGGATACGTAGGCAACCCCTGGGTTCAACCAATTGCATCCACATTTTGTTTGTTTGCCTAAGTCTTACGGCCTTATCAGAACGGGTCTTCTTCCGGCTTTGATATTCATTCACGTCACTTCATGACTCTGAGCTTTTTCAAAGAGAGGCAACTGTAGACACCCCATTTTTGACCACCCTTAAGACTTGGACGCCTCAGGTTAATCACTTGATGATGAAAGTTATGCTATACAAACGCTCAATTTCATTAGCAAGAAGAGCTTCCAAATCCCAACCTTACACCCTATTTTGGACCAAAACTATTTTAGACCTTAAAACCCTCTCTTTCAAAATATTTTTAAAAATGTTTCTACGATGTTCCAAGGCTCACATTTCGTTTAAAAGTTGCACTTTTCGATAACCGAGCAAGGACAAAGTGGAAATAAATGGAAGAGAGGTGAAATCTTTGAAAATCTTTAAAAACATCATACTTAGAAGTTTGGAGTTGAAGAAAATAGGAGGAGAGGGAAGAAAACTAGTTGGGGAAGAAGTTAGGCATCAAACCGTTAAGAGAGAACTGAGCAGCCTTCATTAAATTAGGCATATCCTTTTGTACACTTGGACTTTAGTTGTAACGCCACAACCATTGGAAAGTGGACTTCCAGGGATTCATTTTAGATACATGAATTTCCTAAAGTCGAGTTCGGATGAGAGAGATATGGCCGTTTGAAGTTAGGCATCAATCTGATTAAGATAAAAATGAAAAACCTTCACTAAAATAGGCATATCTTTTTGCACACTTAGCATTTAGATGTGAGGCTACCACCATTGGAAATTAGACTTTCCAGGTTTCAAGTTAGACTCATGAATGACCTAAAATCGAGCCCGGATGAGGGAGATATGTCCATTTGAAGTTGGGCTTGGAAGTAGAATTTTGGTGGCAGGCAGATGGTCGGCAGGACACCATTGGTGGCCGTTAATTCACATTTCTGGCCAGCCAGCCACTAGTGTGAAACCTAGATATTTTTGCCAGTTGTTTCCACAAAGCTCTAGTTGTTCATTTTTTGATATTTTCGACCTAAAGCTCTTGTTTTCTATATATAGATGACCTTCCTCTCATATTTCAAGGTGAGAAACATTTAGGAGTGAGGGAATAATTTCAAAAATATCCTCTCTCTTTATCTCTCTCTACAATTCTCTCTCTCTTTCTCTCTCTCTCTCTCTCTTGTAACTTGCATAGCCTTTGCCCATACACTCTAAACCAAACCTAGAGAGCTTCTTGCTGAGGTTATTTGTGCTTGAATTTGAGCTCTTGAAACACTTGAGAGTGTGAAATTAGTGGTTTATGGCTTAAGGGTTCATTCATTTTCAAGAGGTATACCTTTTCTTACCTTTGTACCATCTTTATACCACTTGTTTTTCATCTTTTCTATTGTTTTTGAGCTGTTTAAAACCTGTATTTTTGGGTTAAAACTTGTGATTTAAGGCCATTAAATGTTGAGGGATGGTTCACTCTTCTTTACACCTTGTGTTCAAGGCCTTTACCCTTGTGTTTCCCACTTTTGCACTATCTTTTTTTGAGCTTTTAAACATTGATTTTTAGAGTTATTTTAATGGCCAAAATCATATTTTGAAGTCCAAAATTGGAGGGGTTAGCCTCCCTTTCTTGTGTCTTACTTACTAGCCTAGCATGCTTTATGTTTTAGCTTATTAATCTAGCTCTTTCCCCCCCCCCCTTAATTGCAGCATGTTTTAAGACTGTTTTAGCATTGTTTTGGGTTGATAGTTGCATTTGAGCTTTGTTTTGTATGCTTATAGTGTAATTGTCCTCATGAGTTTGGTATTCTAGGCCTTAGACATCATCTTGTTTGAGTTGATTGCATTTATTTATGATTTTCCATACTTCTAATCACTCTTAATTATGTCTGCAACCTCTCTCCTTTCTTGGCTTTTGATTTGCTTTGAAAGTTGCTTCAAGCTACTTGCTTGTTTAAAGGATGAGATTGAGGTTTCTGTTTAATGGTTTAATCTATTTGGGGTTTATTACCAACGACATGAAGCTTCTCTTATGTCTAAAACAACTTTTGATTTGATGCTCCTTTCCATTAGAGGACTTAATCTTCACCTTTGGACTTAATTGATTAAGGAATAGTTGGTAAATTAAAATGGAGTAATTAAAATTTGGAATTAAAAGTGATGCATGATAATAATTTGGTTTTGGGTTCAATCGGACGTTGATTGAACCCTTTAGTCTTGAGTCGTTTCATATTCATTAGTGATGAAAACTGTTCGAGATTCATTGTTAAGTACTTCCCTTGATCTTTTATGATAGGGAGGTGGTTTTGAGAGTCTTATTTTGTTGCATTTATTAAACTTGCACACTTGGTTCATGAGCCATCATGCAATGAAATTGCAACCATTGGTGGTTTGTGAATCAAGCCTACTACTCATTTTTTTTTTTTTCCTTCTTGATAATGAGTGGTGAATTGTGCAAACAAACCTTTGAGAACACCTTGTGTATGCTCTGTTTGCTCTCTGTTGCAGCAAGATGAGCCTTGCAGCAGTGGCCGGCATGCCACTTTCTATAGCCAGTAAGCCACCTTTGATGGCCGCCTGGCCATCAGTGGTGGCCGGCAGGCCCTCACTCCTGGCTGGCCGGCCACTGATACAAAATTCAGCAATGTGTTTTTTAAGCAGAGCAGAGCCATTCTAGAGGTGGACAAAAGTGTAAGTGTTCTATTGTGCAATAGAGGCCTTCTGGAAGCAAAATAGTGATTTTTCGGGTGGAAACCAAGCATGTGCATGAACATTCCTCGCGTACCAAGCATGTTTAAGTTTAAATATTTAGCTTAGAGATTTGTTGTAATTAATTAGTTGTAGGTAGTTAATTTTGTAAAGTGTTGTTAGTTAACTAGTTACTCAATTTTGTTTTGTAATTATTTTAGTTAGCTAGAATAGTTAATTCATTTGTTGTAATAATTAGTTAAGTAGTTTAGCTAATTTAACTCGTTTTGTAATAATTAGCATAACTTTAATTAGTTAGTTAGTTAATTAGCTTAGTTCATTCGAACTTTCTTGCGTGAGAGCGCAATGTTGTTATAACGTGTATATCTTCCAATCCCACGTCTTTCTCCCTTTTATTTAACTGCTTACGATGGTTAGTTTAAGAACATTATGTTTTGTTTAGCATACTTCATGTTTGCATCCATTTGTATTGCATACACTGAGGCTCGGTTCATTATTTTGACTTGCATTACTAGTTTAAATACTTCTTTGAATACGTGCTTAGATCGGTTGTTATCAAATTGATTCATATGCCATATTAGTAGCTAAGCTTATTAGTTTCATTTTTGCATGCGTTACATTAGTCATATCGCATAGTTAAGAATCATGCATTTTTCTAACTCATTTCATTTTTTGGTTTGGAGTACTAGGTGAGCCTTTACTTGTTTTAGCATAATTGCATGAGTTTTGATGTTGTCATGTCTAGCATGTTTGCTATGAGGTTAATTGCTTAAGTGCTATAATTGTTTGAATGCTTGTGGATGAAGGCTAGTTGCTTGAATTAGAATAATTTGGGTAATGTTCATATGCGATGACTTTTTCTAGTGGTACACATTCAAAACAATTTTCAAAACAAACATGAATTGAAATGTTCCAATTCTTGCAATTTAGTTTATACTTGTATGTGTGCGCATCACATAGTAATGCTATCCTACTAAATCGGAACAAGAGCATATTATGTAAATAAGAATCATATCATAATTAGTAGAGACCGATCTTTGATCGGGCAAGCGAAGGTACTCAATTCATGACCTTTCTCTCTTATAGTTAAGTTTTCGAGCCAAGACAATCTTGGTGATGACGAACACGTGGCCTTTGGCACGAGTCATGGGTTTCCTAAATTTCCTAAAAACATTTAAGTGGCGACTCTGTATCTGGCAAAGCAGTCAATTTTTGACAATTTGATTGAAAATCGATTTTCCAAAAGATTTACCGGATTTGAACTCTTTGGTGATTATCTATCTCACATTGCACTTATGAGATCAGATTCAGAACTGTGAGAGTCTGATACTGTAGGGCTATTTCGCCTTCTGAACGGGGGTGCGAAAAAGTCAAGCTAAAATTTGTTACAACAAGAGATAAGATATGAAAATAAATCAGATAATAAATGCCCTAAAGGCTTATAACTTTCCAAGACAATGCTTGGTTACAACAAAAGTGAAATTTAAGTCCAATACAGTTAAAGGCCCTTAGCTTGTACAAAACATATATAAAAATCAACAAAATGAAGCTCTTGCTTCAAGTACTCCCATGCTATTGCCTTGGCGGAGGCATATCATCAGCACCTGAAATGTTTTTCCCATATAGGGTAATCCAAAGCCTTGTAGAAATAATCCAACACAGTATATGAATCTTACTAAAGCTATAAAGTGAATGCATATGCAATACTTGTGCCAAACATTTTATATCTATTTCCAAAACTATGCAATGCCATGTTAATATTATAATTCATTTCCTTTACAATAGAAAACAAGGTAGTGAATCACACTCTGGAAATCTCAAACAAACACAACCTTTCACGTAAATTTTGTCTGCAGAATACCGTGAACTAGCACTCATGTAAACGTAGGCTATACAAGTACTACTATTGCTATTTTATGGATATTTTGTCTGTGAGATCGGCACCCATGTATACATGTAGTTTTTAGGACTTTCACCACGGACACTCAAGCCAACCTATTTCAACGTGACAATACATGTTTCCCAGATTTACCCATTTTTCTCAAAACGATAAACATTTACAATGTATAAGTGTTAGATAATGCCCAATGCAAATAAATGAGAAAATGGTTTCAATTCTCCTAATTCTCATGCAATTTCTATAACAATTATAGCTATTCTCCACCAATAGCCCAAAATAGATATTTCTAAATAGATAAACAATTTTCAATAAAGATAAACTTTCTAAATTTCAAGAGGTGAGTGATAATACATATCTAACTCCACCATTCTCATCAATATCAATCCAATTTCACAATTTCAACATTTATTTCATTATTTATACAAAATCAACTTTTTGACATTTAGGGCAAAACCCCATTTTTCTTCATAAATCAATCCCAAGGATAACAACATACTATTTCATCACCACTCATCCTCATTTACAATTCTAAAACCATTTCCATGAATCTATTTGAAAACCCCCTTTTGATTTTTACCCAAAATCTTAGGTTTGTTCCAAAATTTCCAAAATTGCAATATTGTTTAGAAATAAGAAATAAGTAAGTTAAAACTCATAAAAGGTGCAAAAAATCCGTACCTTAAGCTTAGAAGATTATTGAAGTAGTGATGGAAACTCAAAGATGATTAGTCCACCTACGTAATAAATGTGGGTCCACCTACAATTATTAAGTTATTTATACATGTATTTGGATTAGGATAATAGAGTTCGAAATCTATTAGGATGCCTACTATATAAAGGATTTAGGCCTAGTTTGGGATCTACTATATAATCAATCTTTTTATCTTTTTATCTTTTTTCCATCACATCACCTCTCTACTTTTCTGCACATCTTTTCGTAAAAAGACAAAAAGTATACTTTTTTAGGATGCCCCAAACCAACCCTTAGTTACCTAATTGTATATAACTAGGAGTCTCATGAATAGACCATTATAAATAGTTATAAGGTTTTCTTGAAGGAGATTGAGAGAGTGGTGAGGAAAAAAATAGAAATGTATGGGTTAAAGAAAAAATAATGTAAGGGCATCGGGGTGAGCAAGAACTTAATTATCTTTGAATATGGGGTTCGAGTAGTAGTGTGGGATTTGAGTGTTTTGACAATTTCACATCTATTTTCTATTTTTATCATAATGGAATCTCTCTCTTGTGGATGTAGGTAATTAGAGTCAAATGATGTAAATTTGTGTGTGATTATTTTTCTATTTGGTGTGTGTGAATGTGTTTCCGTTTACGTTAGTGGGAACTAATATAAATGCTAACATAAATTACATTGACTTCTCCTCAAGTTTTAAGGAAATAGAGGCAATTACTTAACAGTATATTAGAGAGAAAAAAAATACAAATTAATAAAAAAGCTTATATTATTTATTATTAATATTTATATTATTTTTTCTTTTTGGTAAATAAGTTTCGCTGATACTGTGTCAGAGTAATTTTCCCAAGGAACTAGTAGTTCCACAATTTTAATATAATTACATTAATTTTTTTTTTTAGTAAGGTTAAATGGACAAAAACTAATACAGTGATTCACTATGCTTGGTTATCATTTTTCAAAAACACTTTTCAGAAAATTTTACTTTCTTATTTTTCGTTTTTTTTTTGTTTTCACTGAATTTTTTAAATATTTTGAGCAATTTTTTTTTAATTTTTAGACATACCTAACATAAATATACCTAAAAAGTAAAAAAATTTTGAAAAAAACATTTTAAAAATTCACTAAATACCAAAAATTAAAAAAAATTGAGAATTCAGTATATTTTATGTATTTATTAATTTTTAAAAATATTTTTTCACAAATTTTTTACTTTTTAGATCATCTAAGATGCATCTAAAAAAGTAAAAAAAATATTTAAAATTTTAAAAATATTCACTAAAAATAAAAAAACATGAAAATCAAAAAACTCAATTTTCAAAAAACTTAATCCAAAAAATTCAAACCAAACATTATTGTTTTTCCATCTATGTGACTAACAAATTATTGATGAAAATGGAGTTAAGTGTTATGCAAATTAAAATCTCAAGATAACTTGATATAATTACGTTAAAATTGTGAGACTTTTGTATTTTCTCTAAATTTTAAGAGAAGTCAATGTAATTTATCTAATTTTTAAAGGAAAAATTACATTTGAGTGGAATAGCGAGAAAAAAAAATTTATATTTTTACGGTGGTACAATTCTATTGTGTGCATAGTACAAATATATTTATGTATCTGGTGTAATTCTTATTGTGTATCAGAGTTGCACTAATTTTTTTTTTTTTTCATTTACAGTGTAAATTTTTTTTTTCCATTGCTTTATATATTTGTAATTTTCTGTTTTCAAATGCACCAATTATGTAAAAGATTATATTTAATTCTGTAATTAAATTATGTAATAAATAAATAAATAAATAAATAAATACTGATAAAACAGGCATCTCGTGTGGGCGTGAATAATCATAACCATTGTCTTGAACAATCATGGAGAGAGAGAGAGAGCTCCTTCTGCTCTATCTTTGTCAGCCTTCATCATCATCATCATTATTCTGATTATTATGGTGTTCATGAGATACCTAATTCTGAGGCCCAGTTAATTATTAACTTTTTCTAGACCACATACACACAGAGAGACAGTGACAAATATTTATAAAGAAGATGACCATTTTAACTGCTTTTGGTTTGGAGGTGGTTCCCTATGGGCATAGATGTGGGGTTATAAATTTATAGAGCATGCATTTGGAGGGTGCCTCTTTATAGAGCAAGTAATGCATTCTTGTCATTATTGGTTGAACATTTCCATGTGAAGCACAGTGTTTTCAGTGGTAAGGAATGGGCATGTATGTATATACTACTCCATCCACTGTCATTATTATCATTCTTTCTTTGTCACATATATATAAGGAAAATCATAAATAAGTGAGATTGAGGAAAAAATATTTCATTTTTACCAAGTGTCATTGTGGGTTTGGTTTGATTTTTTTAAAATTATTTTAAGATGAGTTTCATTTATTTTTCATGATTTCTTATATTTTAGTCATTTTTTTGTACTTTTTAAATATACATAATTGAGATGCATTCAAAAAGTTTACAAAAAAAAAAAAAAAAAAAAGAACCTTTAAATTTTGAAAAAATCACTAAAAACAAATGAACATTCAAACAAAAATCTATTTGAAAATATTTCATCTTTATGAAGTGTATTGTCTGTTTTGTTTGATTTTTCAAAAATTATTTTTAGACGAGTTTCATTGATTTTCAATGATTTTCTTATATTTTAGTCATTTTTTTGTACTTTTTAAATATACCTAGTTGAGATGCATTAAAAAAAAAAAAACTCTTAAATTTAAAAAAAAAAAAATCACTAAAAACAAATGAAAATGCGAATAAAAATCTATGTGCAATTTTTTTTTTTGGATTCTCATTTGTTCTTAGTGAATTTTTTTTTTTTTTTTTTCATATCTTAGTTAAACTTTTTTACTTTTTAGATATATCTAAAAATTTTAAAATATATATATATATTTAATTTCAAAAAAAGCCCCCAAGATTTTACGTGTTTTTCACTTTAAATCATGTTTCATTCTCTGTTACTTTACGCAGATGGAGATGGACGGAGAGAGTACATTGAAATACGGATGGAACTTTAAGGTTTAATTTGTCGAAATTCAAATATTAGGATTTAAAGTGAAAAACACATGAAACTTTGAAATTTTTTTTGTAATTAATCCAAAAAATATGACTAAGATGTGAAAAAAAAAAATGGTTCAATAAAGACAAACTAAAATTGATTTAAAAATAATTTATGAAAATTGAAACCAAGTAAAGCCTAAATCTCTTTAGGATATGCTATATATGGCTTATGGGGTGAATATTTATGGCTTCGTTTGGCATAAGATTTTTTGGCTATTTTAATCGCAAAAAGATAAAATAAACGAAAAAGTTAATAAGATAAAATGTAACATTTAAATTATAATCATTTTATTTTTTTCTCTCACAAAAATAAAAAAAAGTCAAAAAATTTATCCTAAACGAAACTTTTTAACCTCAAATTAAAATAATCAAAAAATAAAAAAGTCAAAAAATTAACACACATCTTAAACGAAGGCTATGTGTGTTAGATTTTCACCCCAAAAACTAGTCAGGCATAGTGCAATTAATTTCAGATTGTACCACTGATATACAATTAGCCCATATCTACGTACATGATATACAACACTTCTAATTTTTTAGTATTTTTTATTAAAATAGGGTAAATTACATTTACCTCCCTTGAGGTTTCTGACAAATACAGGGACCTCCCCTGTGGTTTGAATAATTACAGTAACACCCCTTACTTTACCTGACAATGTCAAGATTCCCCCATTCCTTCTATTTTGTATAAACGACGTTAGTATCCAATAGAAAATGACCATGTGACCCTTGCTTTTGCTTGCAAAAAGACCAAAAAGCCCTTTGTTCACAAAATCTCTAATCAATACATTCACAATACAAATCGAATTGTTTAGAGAAAGAAGAGAGAGAGGGAGGTGATCGTACTCAAGAAAAGCAAATTGAGCAGACAAACCCCCAAATTTGGGGCAGTTTCTATAGCACCACCACTACAAACCTCCCTCTAATGTGACCAAACACAAAAATGGTGACTATAACTACAACAACAACAATCCAAGCGTGCAACTTCCAACCATAAGCCGATCATAGGGGCAGAAGATGATGGATCTGCGAGTGATAACAACCCAATTGATTGAAGTCGTAAAATGGGTGATGTAATTTCCGGCAAGCGTAGAAGATTCACAGAAAATCCAGTACCCAAAAATGTGAACCAGTTCTATCATCATTCTATGAAGAGAACAACAACCCCAAGAAGAAGAAATCCGATGACGAAGTTACGAACAGAGAAATCGAGACCACCAAAGCAGTGGTGGTTATTCTTCCGCCTTCATCGCTCCCCCTCGTTAGCCGCATCCGATCTCAATCCGCCACTCGTCGAGTCACACCCACCACCACCACATCCGCCGCGGTGAAACTTCTGGCGAACAGAGATCTCGCCGTAAATGTGCCTCACGGATCGGGAAAGTATTTGTGGACCAATGGGTGTATGTACGAAGGAGAGTGGAAGAGAGGGAAAGCTTCGGGAAAATGAAAGTTTTCTTGGCCTTCTAGAGCTACCTTCGAAGGTGAATTCAAGTCGGGTCATATAGAAGGTTTCGAAACCTTCATCGGATCCGATGGAGAGAAGATTCAGAGAAAGTCCAGTACATATTGATTCAATGCTCTGTTTTTTTTTTACACAAATGACAATACATATTGATTCAATGCTTGGATTCAATCAAACATATTTATATATATATATATATATATATGTTTGATTGAATAAAAAAAAACAGAGCATTGAATCAATATATATATATATATATATCAAACATAAAATAAAGAATTGAATCAATATATATCTCATACGGTTTGGGGCAGTTGGTTGCAATATGGGTTTTAATCAAAAGAAAGAAGAAGAGGAGGAGTAGGAGAAAGAGGTGGACAGAAAAAGGGTGAGTTGTTTAACAGATTTGTGTGGTGGGTTTGGTCATTTATGTAATATATATATATATATGTTTGATTGAATAAAAAAAAAAAAAAAAACAGAGAATTGAATGGGTTGCTGCAATGGTGGGTTCTTACATATATATACTTCAGCGTTTATGTATATTTGAATCTCATATATATACCTTACATATAATCTCATATATATATATATATATATCATTTATGTAATGGATTACATATATATTTTAATCTCACAAAAAAAAAGGAAAAGAAAGAAAGGGGGTGAGTTCTTACATATATATACCTCTATGTATATTTTTGATTTTGTGGGAGGTGCTGCAATGGTGAATGGATTGCTGCAATGGTGCTGCAAGAGTAGAAGGTAAATTAGAAGGCAATGAAACTGTATAACTTGGATGAATTAGAAGGTAATGAGGGTATTTTTGACATTTCATAATTTATAATGAGTGACATCAGCACTCTCTATTAGATCTTTTAACGGCAGTCACGGTTTGGGGGAATCTTGACATTGTCAGGTAAAGTAGGGGAGGTTACTGTAATTATTCAAACCACAGGGGAGGTCCCTGTATTTGTCAGAAACCTCAGGGGAGGTAAATGTAATTTACCCATTAAAATATTTAGAGTTGTAATTTACTCTTAGTATTCTATATTTTGTTACAAATCACTCTTGAAGATAGAATTATAATTTATGATACATCTAAATAATAAATAAATTAAAAATCTCAAATTATACTATTTAAAAAAAATCCTTTCAAAAATCTTTTAACAAATTTCTTAAAGAAGATCTTCCATGCAAGTGCCGGTCAGTCATGGGTATTTGGGGGTGGTTAAATCAAAAATCTCAAATTATCCTATTTTAAAACGTCATTTCAAAAATCTTTTAACAAATTTCTTAAAGAGGATCTTCCATGCAAGTGCCGGTCAGTCATGGGTATTTGGCGCAGCAATTATGGTTGTGCAGTCAAATAGGTCTATTTCAAAACTCATTTTCATAATTTGAGCAGTTCATATTTTATAATATATCAAGTACAATATACTTGTAAAAAATTAAATTAATCGTATATCATTTACCTTTTCATCCACTCATATTTATGTTCATTTTAATACTTTGAATCACAATTGTTATTTATTTTTATAAATACAAATATGAGTAGGTGAATGGGTAAAAATATCCAATTAACTTGATTTATCCTAGATATGTTCTACTTGATATATTATAAAATATGAATAGTTTAAATTATCGAAATTAATTTAAAAATAAACATATTTAACTACATAAGACCATCTCCAACGCTGTACCAAATCTGATATCAAATTTGAATTTTGATGAAAATGATACTGTTCATGGCTCCAACCGATCACCAAAGCTGGCACCAAAATGAGATTTCACTAAATGTTTCATCAGATCGACGAGGAAGAAATAAATTTACCAAAACACTGTTACGGACCGTTGGAGGGGGACCCGGGTCGACCAACCGGTTGCTCGGCCGGTTGACCAACCGGTCAACCAGTGAAAAAGAGTTCAAAGAAAATCAGTTTAAACCGTAAAAAAAAAAAAAAAAAAAGTTTTTTGCCTAGCCGGTTGACCGGCCGGTCGACCACCCAGTCGACCCGGAAAAAGTTCAAAAAGTTCAAAAAAAATTCAGAAAATTCAAAAAAAAAAAAAAAAAAATTTTTTTTGGCCTAACCGGTCAACCGGCCGGTCGACCACCCGGTTGTCCCGGATGAAAATTTGATGAAAATTAAGAGTTGGAGCGCTCAGTATCAAATTTGGTGAAAAGGTAATTTTTCGACTCAAATTTGGTGAAAAAAAAAAGTGAAACGTTGGAGATGCTCTAACAATGATTACTGTACATCCAACGCAACAATCACTTCAAATCCCAGCCATGATGGCAGAAAGATATATGATTTGGATAATACTTGGGACCCCCTTTTGGGGGCACCCCCTCACCCCCTTTTGCCATGTGTCAGGGGGTGATTGGATGTGCAGGAAAGTGGACCAATGAGAAAAGAGAGGGGGTCAAAAGGGAGTCTCTATCACCACCCATATGATTTATAGTATTTGAAGAAGAAAAAGATGATCATGATGACGATCATGATGATGATGGAATAGGAGGCTTCCAAAGGAAACCAAAGTAACCACTCCACATAATGAGTTGTACATCATTCGGCATTAATGCACCGAGATATATATATATATATATATTAGCAGGAATTCTTTTTAGAGAAAAAAAAAAGGGCATAATTTATAATTTAAAATATGCTTGTTTTATTACTTTTTTTTAAACATTGATATTTAGACGTCATTCTAAATAACTTATTTTTATTTTATAACCTCTCAAATTAATATTTAGATATTTCATTAATATTTAACTATAAAAATCCAAATTAAAATAATATTTGAGTATGGTGTTTGGTGAGTAAAAGTTACAAATTTCATTGTTACTATATTTAGATATTTCAATTCTACATTTTAAGTAATTAAATTTTTTATTATTACTATTTAAGATTTCATGTTGAATTTTTGCAGTACTTCATATTCAAGTTATTCTCAATTTTTTTGGTTCTTACTTGATTTAACTTAAATGTGTGAGAAATATTATCATATTGAACAAAACCAACACTTTCATGATGTGTATTTTTATAATTTGATAAACGGTAGTGATTGGTAGCTCGAGAGTTGAGGCTCGAGATTTGGCTCGAGGGTCAAAATGACGTCGTTTTGACCCTTTTTTTTTTTTTTTTTTCTTTTTCTCGTTTTCACCCCTCCTTCTCTATATTTTTTTTTGACAGAAGAAGAAGAAGACGGAGGGGGAGGGGGAGGGGGCCCTAATACAGGGGAGGAGGGGGAGGAGGAGGGGGCCCTAATACAGGGGAGGAGGAAGCGGAGGCGGCAGAGGCGGAGGCGGAGGCCGACGATCTGACGATCTGGAGCTGGGCGACGACGGCGGGCGGCGAGACGATCGGCGGCTGGGCATCGGCGTCTTCCATCTCTCTCTCTTCCCGTCTGCTTCTCTCTCTCTGCCTCTGCCTCTCCCTCTCTTCCTCTTTTCTCCCTCTCCCTCTCCCTCTCCCTCTCTTCCTCTTTTCTCCTTCTCTCTCGAGCCAAATTCGAGCTTATTTTTCGAGCTACCGCTCATTTCCATGTGACAAATTTACATTGAAATTATGAGTCTTAACTACTCTACAACATTTTGCTTGATATAATAGTAAGTATAAATGTGTGTGTGTGATGCGTACTTGAAAATCATGATTTAAGTGAATTAATTAAAGAACCAATAATGAAGAGTTATGTATATATCAACATTTCATAAATTCATGACAAAACAATATTTTACTATATATAATAGTAAATAAAGATTTAATTGGGTTGGAACAATTTAAGTTTTCGGCTCGATTTCTAATTTAAAATTATGTCAAACTATTTTATTGGTCAAGACCTGACTTATGGATAAAAACTCTGGTTTAGGCCTGATATATATATATATATATTAGTGTATATCCGTGTTGAAGGCACAATGTAAATAATATTAGGATTATAATAAAATTGTAATCCCAACACTATTTAAATTTATTTTTTAATTTGATAAAAATACAAATTTATTATAAAATTTTGGAATTCTTACAAAATTTTTCACGAAAACTCACTTCTACTTATATAATATATAACTAACTAGATAGATGTGCCTATCATACATATAATACTGCTTTTCCTTATATAATTATATGGAAATTATATGTATGCCCGTAATGTCCTACTGTATTACGGGCATACATACATTGTATGAAAATATATGTAAAATATATTGAACAAAAAGGAAAAAATAAAAAAAAATAGAGAGAAAAATAAAAACGGGAGAAAATAAAAAAAATAAAAAGAAAAGAGAAAGGAAAGCGGGATCATGGGATCATTGAAAGAGGGGGTGTGAGAAAAGGAAAAAGTATTAGAGAGAGAAGTGGGAAAGTAGAAAATGTATATGTAAAACATTTTTTGGAAAATACATCTCAGGCATTGTTTTATAATTTGAACAGATTTGAGTCATCCAAATGTCCTAATAGGACAAAAATATGTTAAAGATTAAAAAACCGTCCTACTTTATTATATAAATGTTGAAGATTCATATGAGATCTAAATTTACGAAGTCTATCAGGTATTTAGTATATTTAAAAATAATAATTAATTGTTCAAATTCATTTAATTTGAGGACTAAAAAATTCATTAATGTAATCTCCATTACACACAGTAAAATCTGTCTCCTAACTCTGGGATTGCAGATTTTTTTTCATATAATATGAATAAAAATAAGTGAACAAAAAGGAGAAAATAAACAAAATAAACAAATAGAGAGAAAAATAAAAATGGGAGAAAATAAAAAAATAAAAAGAAAAGAAAGAGGAAGGTGGGATCATGGGATCATAGAAGGATGGGTGAGAAAAGGAAAAAGTAAGAGAGAGAAGCGAGAAAATAAAAAATGTACATGTAGGATATTTTTTGAAAAATATATCACAGCTGTTGTTTTATAATTTGAATAGATTTGAGCCGTTCAAATGTCTTAGTAGGACAAATGTGTATATGACAAATTCAAAAAATATCTTGCTTTATTATATAGATATGGAAATTGTATGTATGCCAAAAATGTTCTAGTGTATTATGGGCATGCATACATTGTATAAAAATATGTGTAAAAGGAGAAAATAAAAAAAAAACAAATAGAGAGAAAAATAAAAATGAGAGAAAATAAAAAAAATGAAAAGAAAAGAGAGAGGAAGGAGGGATCATGGGATCATGGAAGGAGGGGTGTGAGAAAAGGAAAAAAGTAAGAGAGAGAGAAGCAGGAAAGTAGAAAATATATGTATAATATTTTTTAAAAAATATGTCTCAGTCATTGTTTTATAATTTGAACAGATCTGAACCATCCAAATGTCCTAATAAGACAAAAATTGGTTAAAGATTCAAAAACCGTCCGGCCTTATTAAAATACTAGTGTATACCCGTGCCTGAAGGCACGGTGTAAATAATATTAGGATTATATATAATATAATTGCAATCCCAACACTATTTAAATTTATTTTCTAATTTGATAAAATCACAAATTTATTATAAAATTTTGGAGTTCTCACAAAACTCTTCACGAAAACTCGCTTTTACTTATATAATATATAGTTAGATAGATAGATGTACCTAGCATACATACAATTTTCACGAGTATACATACAATACTGCTTTTGCTTATATAATTATATGAAAATTGTATGTATGCCCGTAATGTCCTAGTGTATTACAGGCATACATATATTGTATGAAAATATGTGTAAAATATATTGAACAAAAAGGAGAAAAAAAAAAAAAAACAAATAGAGAGAAAAATAAAAAGAAAAGAGAGAGAAAGGCGGGATCATGAGATCATGGAAGGAGAGGTGTGAGAAAAAGAAAAAGTAAGAGAAAGAGAGAAGCAGGAAAATAGAAAATTTATATGTATAATATTTTTTGAAAAATATATCTCAATCATTGTTTTATAATTTAAACAGATCTAAGCCATCTAAATGTCTTAATAGGACAAAAATATGTTGAAGATTAAAAAACCATCATGCTTTATTATATAGATGTTAAATATTCATATGAGGTCTAAATTTATGAAGTCTATTAGATATTCAATATATTTAAAAATAATAATTAATTGTTCAAATTCATTTAATTTATGGACTAAAAAATTCATTAATATAATCTCCATTATACACAATAAAATCTAACTCCTAATTCTAGAAGCGCAAACTTTTTCATATAATATGAATAAAAATAAGTGAGCAAAAATGAGAAAATAAAATAAATAAACAAATAGAGAGAAAAATAAAAATGAGAGAAAATAAAAAAATAAAAAAGAGAGACAGAGAAAAGTGGGATCATGGGATCATAGAAGGATGAGTGAGAAAAGGAAAAAAGTAAGAGAGAAGCGGGAAAATAAAAAATGTACATGTAGGATATTTTTTTAAAAATATATATCAGCCGTTGTTTTATAATTTGAATAAATCTAAGTGAAGAGGATTTTTGAAAATATGTCAGAGACAATTGTCCTACTAGGACATTTTAATGGTCATGATTCACTTGTTTATTTACATATACGGATGAGATGAAAACCTTTTCTCTCACTCTACTGGAATTTCCCGCTCAAAAGTCACAAACTTTGCAACCACCCATTCTTATCTGTTGCACCTCACATTTTCATATTTTAAATTTCAAAATACACCCATTCACTCCCTACAAAAAAAAATGAGACCCACGCTCATTGAACTCTCTCTATAAACTCTCTTCTTCTTTTTTTTTTTTTTTTTTCTTTCTTTTAGTCTCACTTACAATTTTCAAATTTCAAAACACCCAAATTTAGATTTGAAGTGGAAGGTGGGGTGGAGATGGTAGTGATGGTGGTACTAGGGCTGGGATTGGGATTGGGGAAAACCGACGGCGACGAATGGTGGCAAGAGTCTCCGGAGCATTTGTGGGATTTGGTGTGAATGGCGTGGCGAAGAAGCCCAAATCCCAAAGAGAAGACTAGTCACCACCAGCACTGTGATTATAAAGATGAAGATCTTTGTTGACTCCACATAACACATTTTTTTTCTTTTTTCTTTTCTTGCCCTTTCTTTTGATTGTGGGTTTATTGTTGGAGAAATAAGGGACTAATTAGAAATAATAAAGAGAATATCAGAGATGGGTTTGGTTTGGAGGCTGGTTTGGGTGTTTTTTTAGGAGAGATGTGTACACTGGGTTGGGTTGGGTTGGGTTGGTTTCGTCGTCTTCATCTTTCTTCTTTTTTATTTCATGGGTATTTGGGAGTGAATAAGTGGACGAAGTAGAGGGGTCACTCTGCTTCATTTGGAGTTTGTCTCTGGTTGAGTTTAAGAACTGTTTTTGACGTTTGCGAAGCAACGAAAATGACACATGAAGCTAACAAAAAAATTGTTCAACTAGGCTTCTTTTGGAATCAGTTTATAGGTCACCTTTAATTTATTTAGGTTATATAATATCTTTTTGTTTTTTTATAATAAATTAAAAAGTTAATTTATAATTCACTTCTCAAATGTTTGTTTAATGAGAGATGAATTGGAATCTCTTTCCCATACCACTACTCTGTATCAATCAAATCTTTTAATTTTGTTTCTTATTTTTAAATTCATGTACTTTTTTTTTTCTTTCTTTTTTGTATGGTGGTTGGTGAGATTGGTAGTGTTGTTGCGGAATTATGTTATTACTATTAATAAAGGTTAGACAATTTAAAGATCTGGGTTTGTTTTGCTTTTTGGATTTAATTTTTAAAAATTTTTTGTATCTAAAATAATATTTGATCTTCATAAAATAGGTTTTGATTTTAGTTTGATTTATGAAATGGGATTTATTCCTCAATGGAAAATGAGTGTTGATTTTTTATGATCTTGAAAAAGTTTTTGAAATGGGTGTTGAAAATATATTTGTTTGGTCTAATTTTTCAAAAATTATTTTTAGACTGGTTTTCGTTTATTATTACTCAACTTTTTTTTTTTCCATTTTTTTAATACTTTTTATATATATCAAAATTAGATGCATTTAAAAAGTAAAATACGAAAAAAATTCATTAAAAAAAATAAAAATCCAAATAAAAATGCACAGATAATTGTTTAAATTTTTTAATATTTTAGTCAATTTGTTTTACTTTTCAAATATATTTAGATTAGGTGCATTTAAAAAGTACAAAAAAAATGAGTAAAATACAAAATTAAAAAAATCCAATAAAATAAATGAAAATACCTTTAAAACAATTTTTGAAAAATCAAAGCAAACAATTTAGTTTTTTCAAATTAATTTCTATTTTTTCAAAAAAATCAAAAAATAATTTAAAAAATCAAACCAAACCGCTATATCATGTATTATTTTTAATATAAATTCAACAAAATTAATAATTTTTGTAAAAAATATTAACTTTGATATTATAATAATTTGAAGACATTTCATCATAAAATACTAACATTTAATTTTATAATTTTTTAACAAAAATTTAAATAAATTTAATGAGCTGGATTTTTAATACATATAATAGCATTATAATAGAAATTACAATTTACTCACAAAACTTAAGAAAATTTGAATTTTTTTTGAAATGGGTGTTGAACTAGGGGACTCATCGCCACCTCCGCTCTGTCACTGTCTACTACCATTGAAAAAGAAAATCCTAACATTATGTAACATTATGTTTTAATAATTTTGTTTTGATTTATATTTTAATCTTATTAGTAATTGCACCGTGTTTTCAGGCACGGGCATACAGTAGTAGATATATATAGTACCAAAATATTGGACCATTGTATCATTAAAAGATGAAGTGTTTATTTACTTTAAATTTTAAATATTTTTTATTTTCTTAAGTTATGTATAATTCATATTTAAAAAACTTTTTAAAATATATATTTCGAATAGAAAAACAATTAACAAATAAATGAGAAAGATTCAGCAACTTGAGAAAAATATATTGAGATTTTCATCATCAATTTAAGAAATAGAAAGTTTTCATATTGTTGAAAATTCCAAAGATACTCTAATTAATGGACAAAATGTGAAAGATATTGTCATATTGATATTTTAAAAATAAAAGAGAACTAATGAGAACCAATAATATAATGACACTTAGATTTTTACACTATAAAAATTTTAAAAATTTGAGAAAAATATATTGAAATTTTCACTAACAAACACTTCACAAAGTTTTTACTTATATTATAATATATATAGGATTTAGGGTTTATATATACATATTTTTATATATTTTTAATTCATTTCTAATTTGAAAATAATTATCATATGAAAGAGAATGATATCATGGTATTAGTGATGTAAAACGTTGAATACGCAAATAATTGGGTGTCATTTTGGGTGATCTAAAACGCTTAGTTCTTATATAATTGGGTAATAGATTGTTTTAAAAAACTTTTTTGATTATTATTTTCATCTATTATTTAATTTTATTCAATTTTTTTTCTATTTGCAAGTAACAACATAATAAGAAATAATAATATTGATAATAATGGTGAGAAAGAAGATGAAGAGAAAATAGTTGAAAGTTAAGAGAGAAGTTGATACTTGAATATGAAGAATAAGTGATTAGGGTGTACTATGAAAAAGATAATTACTTATTTCCACTTTTCAAAAAACACTTTTCAAAAGATTTTACTTTTTAATTTTTCGTGTTTTTTTTTTTACTGAATTTTTTTTAATATTTTAAGCAATTTTTTTACTTTTTAGACACACCTAACATAAATATACCTAAAAAGTAAAATAATTGTAAAAAAAATCTTTTAAAAATTCACTAAATACAAAAAATACAAAAAAATACAAGAATTCAGTACATTTTTTATATTTTTATGCATTTATTAATTTTTTAAAATATTTTTTCACAAATTTTTTACTTTTTAGATACATCTAAGTAAGGTGCATCTAAAAAAGTAAAAAAAAAATGTTTAAAATTTAAAAATATTCACTAAAAATAAAAAAAATACAAAAATCAAAAAAGTCAATTTTCAAAAAACTTGATCTAGAAAACTCAAACCAAACACATTGAATAATATTTTAGTTTAAAATTTAATGTGTATTATACTTACAACCGTGCTAGGGAGCTCGAAAACGAGCTCCCCCGAATCCTCCTAATTTTTTTTTTATTTTTTTTTTTTATTATTATTATTTTTTACAGCGGAAGAAGCAAGAAGAAGATGAAGAGGGGGAGGAGAAGGGGAGGGGGAAGAAGGACTGGAGGGGGCCTAAAAAATGGGCTGCAGGTGGAGGCGGGCGAAGGACGGCGGGCGACGAGCGACGAGCTCGGCTAGGCCAACGACTGGCGGGTGGACGAGCTCGGCTGGGCGACGAGCTCTTTCTTTCCCTCTTCCCTCTCCCTCTCTTTCTCTCCCTCTTCCTATGCTCTGCGTTCAAAAATGGCAAAAAAAAAAAACCTAAAGCCCAAAACGATGTCGTTTTGGGCTTTAAGGGGATTCGGGAGCGAAATCCTCGAGCTACCAATTTTTATTCTTATACTTATTAATAAATATATATTAAAATATAATAAAAATTAAAATTTTAAAATTTTAATTCCACATACTGACTTATTATTTAAGTGTAAATAGAATATGCCACGAAAGTGTTAAATCAAATCTCAATGACCACTTCATCATTATTTGTTACTTTTTACTACAATAGGTCCAACTCACCATGATCTTTTGACCCCAACCTCTAGGCCCAAGACCAACCTGTAATCAACAGTTCGGCCCAAAGTAGGTCAAACGAACATCCGGTTAGGCTATATAGCTATAAAGGTGCTACCTGATTACGGCCAATATAATTGTAAATCAAAAGTTATTCCAGATGTTAGTCAAATCTGGAAAAAAATAAAAATATAATAATAATAATAATAATACTAATAATAATAATAATAAAATAGAGGTTATTTGTATTCATTGGAAACCCCAACCTCCAGGCCGACCACGTAAACAACCTCTAGAGGAGTTGAAAGAGGCCCGACCAATCCATCAATACAAGGTGAGGATACGTAGAAAAATCAAGGATTGTCCTCTGCCAGCAACTGTCACCATTTGAAGTATGTGTTTGGTAGCTTTTAGAAAACATGCAAAAAGGTAAGGGTCACATGGCGCTCGCCGGTTGGCGAAAGCGTTACATAATTATTCCCTCAATTGTGTAGAGAAATCTTTTAAGAGCAAGAGATAGCCAGGGGTGTAAAAATGCTCGGCTCATCAGGAACTCAGGCTCGGTTCGGCCAGTCGTCGAGTTTAGCAGGCTTCTGCTAAAAATCAAGTTGGGCCGGGTTGGCCTCTTAGCACAAAATTGCAGTTCGAGTCTAAGTCCAAGCCTAGGCTTAGGAGTACTCGGGCCTTGGGCTGGACTATCGGATCTAGGCTCAGACTTGAGGCGGGTCTGACTAATTTTAATTTTTTTTTACCAAAATTTTATTTTTTCCCCACTAAAATAGCTTGGAAATGAAAGTGGGTCTCGGCGGGCCAGGCCTCAAAATAGATGCCTAGGGTCTCAGGGCCAATTTTACATCCATAGGGATAGCGCGCATATAGAAGGGGAAGAACTTCTTGCAAAATAATTCATTCTAAAAAATCTTAATCTCCAATATGTTCTTCTTCATGTTTGTATTTAGAGTGCTGCTATTAGGACTTATTTTTCTTCTTCAAACTCCCATCTCCTTTATTTATTTTTTTAATTCCAATTTTGTGCAAACATGAAGTTCTATTTTATCCTCATCCCTACCCTTCTAAACCTAATTTCCCAAACCTTAACCCTAGCCATTCCCATCACCTTCGACCGTCGCCATCACTTACCCTTCCAGTCACTATTTGCCACTGTCGCAACCAGCCACTACCTCCATTGACAAGCACCCCCAACCCTTCCTCTACCATCGCAGTCTATCTCCCAACTCTATGTTGCCACTATAAATCTATCTTTGCCACCGTAACCTATCTTCACTACCTCTGCCAACAAACACCCCTTCTTCTTCTTATTCTCATTACAAAACCCTTGCTCAGCCGTCGCGTCACCATCATCTTCGTTGCGTTGCCATCGCTTTATTCTCTCTCTCTCTCTCTCTCTCTCTCTCTCTCTCTCTCTCTTTCTCGCGTGCGCGCGCGCGCTTGATCTCATCTTCATCGTTGTGGTTTCGTTCTCTCTCTCTCTCTCTCTCTTTCACGGTGGCTAGGGTTTGGCGAAGAAGTTGCGAAGTGGAGAAGATGAGAAGGAAGAAGAAGAAGAACAAGGTGTGATCGACGATGGTGATGGGTGTTGATGGCAATGGTGCGATAATGGAAAGGAGAAAGAAGAAGAAGAAGAAGAAGAAGAAGAAGAAGAAGAGGGCTTAATAGTAAAAGAAGAAGAAGAATGGTTACGTTGGTCGGATGTGGAGGGGAAGAAGTCGCCAGTGAGTGGGCTGCGGATTGGTTGCCGGAGGTAGCAACAGTAGTGTCGGAGGTGGTGGTCGAAAGTGGGGGCAAGGGTTTGGGTTTGGGGTTAGGGATATAGTTGGTATTAAAGTGGGGGTTCAAAGAGAAAAAGGAGGGGATTCATTTTGTTGGGTGAGGGTTCAAAAAAATGAAAGGGCCAAAGTAAAGAGATAAGTATTAATAACAATCATTTTTTTCTTTATTTATATTTATATTGTAATTGTTATTATTATTATTATACCCTTTAGAAATCTCTTTCTAAATTCAATATCCAAATATAATATAAATTTGTTGTTATGTGATTCTGGACAACTACGAAGTACACAATATAAATTTGTCCTTATCTCCTTTTTGTTTATTTTAATTCGTAGACATTATATGAAATGAATCCACATTATTAGTTACTATTAAGTACACATAGAATCTACCAACTTATGCTTAGGGAGTAAGCAAATGGTACCAAACTTGACCGACAATTGTTTGCCAAAAAGAAACTTTTACTTTACATATATTAATTTATCTTTTATTTGCAAATGGTTATAAAAACAAGGGAAAATTTTATATGTGGTTTTTATAATTTGTCTTTTGTATAAATTTAGTCTCAATTGTATTAATTTTGCAATTTATATTTTCATATTGTGTTAATTTAGTCTAATTAATAATACATCTGTAAAAATTAGATTTGATAATAAGAGAGAAAATAATCAATTCATTCCCCTCAAAGAGATGGAGGGATTGACATCCAATTTAAAACAATTTATTCCTTTTTTATTGGGTTATTTTGCACTTAATTTTTGTCCAATTTTATAATGGAAGTTATCAATTAGATTAAATACACATCACAAAAAATTCAAGAGTAAAATTGATAAAATTAACCACTAGGGATGGCGGTGGCGTGGAAAGGCATTGGCCTTTTACACAGGTGAGCGGGGCTCGATTTTTAGAGGGCACAACTAGCGTCCCATTTATTTGGTAAACCTAGCTATGCTAGACTCCGTTCGTGACTCTGCCTCCTATGTCGAGGATTGGTGCATTCCCGCTTACCCTATTGGTGAGTCATTTCCTTTAAGTTAGGATAAATCTGGCCATAATACATGAACCTAGGGATTGTAATGATGCCTCCAAAGAGCACCTCTTTTTTAAGCCTTAGGGCATTTTTAACAGTTAAAAAAAATAAAATAATAATAAAAAAATTAGAATTATAAAGATTAAATTGACCCAAACAGTAAACAATAGAGACTACAAGTGTATTTTTTCCTAAATATATATCAAACTAATTAATCTTTTAATTTTACATGTATGTGCACAAAATATTAATTTGAAAATGAAGAAAGAACGGCCCTATTGGCATAGCAGTAGTGGCATGGCACATTATGACACAATTTGGTAACTTTTATGATTTTTTATTTTTATTTTTATTTTTTTCCAATAGAAGAGCTTTCAATTTTTTATAAACTATATTTATGATTTCTTTAAATTAAAAATAGTACTAAATGAGTTTTTATTTATAATTTTAAAAATTTTGTGAACATGAGTATAAACATTACCAAACAACTCCCATCTTGACAAATAACTAGTCTGAAAAATTGTTTAGTAAACTTGAGACATTATTGAACATTTAAGATATTGTTGTCTTTTAAATACAAGAGAGAACTGTTGCCCTTAAAATGAAGATGATGGGCCGTTTCACATACAAAAAATAAATCCTAAATTTTACCAAATTTTTTAGAATAATGACAAATCTAGATATTGATCCATAGGGACAATTGTGAAATTAAACTAATTTAATTGTCAAATTCCTAAATTAATTATGATGAAAGAGATAGTCGTTCATAACTTAATGATAATTAAATTAAACAAAGCGATTAAACTAGCGATTGTAAATAAAATTGGAATTACCGATTGTGGAAAAACCTAGGGTAATGAATTCACCATTAGTTACATAAATAATGTTTCAATTTGAAAATTAATTATATTATGGTTTGAACGAAATAATACTTCGCAATTACAAGCTCGAAGCATTGATTAAGAAAATTACGTTCAACGTAAGGGCACGAACCATCTCAAGTAGTACAAATCGTTCGCTCTAAACTAGGGTAGCAACACAACTTGTTTCTCGTACTATGGGTCGTCTCATACCTTGAATATGAAAAAATCGAAAATCATTGAATGGAAAGCATTCAACAGTCACAGAAAGTAGAATACTTAGAGATAATGAAAAATATATATTTCAAACTTCTTAAACATCATACAATTTGTTCAAACATTTATATAATTAAAAAGCAAAGAGAAAACCCAATTTACTTGGCTAGGGTTTCATCAAAACCATAGAAAGAGGAGACTAGCCACTTATGGAGGAGTGGGAAGAAGTAAAATAAGAAGAACCCTCCATGGAAATTGCCTTTGAAGCTTGAGAATCCCTTTTTCCAAACCCTAGCCTCTTCTCTCTCTTGGAATTTTCAGAACCCTAATCTAGCCTCCTTTTTGTCTTTTTATACCTCTAGCATTTTCAAACAGATTCAAAACATCACACACAATTTTCAAGGCGCGACCGTATGTGCGGGAAACACCACCGCATGTGTGGAGAAGGTTTCGTATGTGCGGGAAAAACCCCCCACACGTGCAATTTTTGTAGTAGCTGATTGGCTTATTTGGTTGGGCCGTACATGTGAGAATGATCCTCTGCACGTGCAGCAAGCCCTTTTCTGGCTAAAATGTTGTGCTTTTGGTCATTTTGTGCTCTAACCACATCTAACCTGATTGGCATTAAACATAAATAAAATATACAATTTGACTGGCAAGTAAGGTTAATGGATCCTAATTACTGGCCTCAGTGTTGCACAATTCGGCCTCAATCAGAAGACATTGCTCAGTTTGCTATGGACTACCTAAATGAATACAAGTTGGTTCTGAATACATCAAACCAGTTCCCAAACAATCAAAATTACCAATCTAAATCTTCAAGCACGTACGAAAGTGATTTATATTGTTGTTTCAAAAAATAATAAATTGACACAAATGATTTTTATGTAGAAAAACCACAATTGGAGCACCTCCAATTGTGATTAAAAAATAACGGGCGAAATGCTACAAATCAATCCACTATGAAGGAAAGAAAGAATATAAAACAACCAAACAAATTACTCAATCTCTTCCACCGCAGCCTTTGTCTCAGAATTGATTAGATTGATGTTGATTCCACAACATCCACGTCAATTCAATGATTGTGCACAGCTTCGAACACCTTCGAACACTCCACACTTGAATCTCCAGATTCCACCGAAGAATAACACTCTTGAAGATGATTATTCAAACAACCCTTTAATGTGAATTGTCAAACCATGTGAGTTTAATACTCAAGCATACATAAAAGGAAAACTAGTAAAATAGTTCCAAAACAAAACCCTAGAACCCTCAAAACAGATCTAGCAAAGTTAACCCTAAAATGGACTGAAACACAAATATATAGAAAATAGAGGCCGTGAAGGTTGCTCGAATAAAGACTCTCTCGCTCGAGCGAGGAACCAATTATGCGTGAATTTCTTAAGTGGCGTCGCTTGAGCTAAGCTTCATTCGCTCGAGCGCATAAACTTCCTTTCTAGAACTTTTGTAGACAAAGACAACTTCTGGAAGTAGGACTTCTTCGCTCGAGCCAGGACTTCTTCGCTCGAGCGAGTAAGGAAAAATAACCAGGAACCATACAACTCGATAAATAATGTTTGTTCGTGGTATTGACAAAACTAAGGGACCTAACAATCTCTCTCTTTGTCAATTCTCGGAAAAAACATTCTAACACAGTTTCCTAGAAAACATACACACTAACTAAACAAACAACCAACTAACTAAACAACCTTGACGAAATATCTGCAAAAATAGATAAACAACACCATGGGAATAGAGAGAGTAATTCATCAGAATCAAAAACCATATCAAGACATAATGAATCGAAACTAAATCAAAATCCCCAAATCCCAAATGCAAACAGATATATGCCTAGTATTCAAAATCCACAACTATATCCCAATATAGCAATCATCATGTAAATAGATATATATACCCCAACCAATACTCCTCTTTTTGTCCAAGAGAGACAAAAGAAAAAGTAGATACAGTCCAAACATAAGAAAAAAAACTATCCAAAAACAAACATCACTGTGAATCCGGTGGAGGCGACGACTGCATCTGTAACAAAGAAAGTATCTGAGTAAGCATGACATTTTGCTGATCGAGGCGGCCGTCAAGTGTATCGAGCCGGGCATCGAGCTGATCAAGGCGATGGGTGACAGATTGCTCGAACTGCTGCAACTGTCCATGAAACGAACGAGGACGCAACTCAGGTGCACCGGCAGTGGTTGCATCAATCTCGACCTCTTCGACAAGTGGATCATCACCTGCATTAGACACCTTGACTCTCGACGAACTTCCCTTGACATGGGCTTGACTCTGTGATACGGTCTGTTTCGTGATAGGTTTAATGGGAGAGGCAAACTTGTCATCATCAAGGGTGGGGACACCAAGAGATATAATAAACTGAGTGAGGAAACACCCATAAGGAAGACCCAAAGACTTGAGACCTTTAAACACACTAATCATTTTGGAGACTATCATTTCAGACAGGTTGATGTGAAGGTGGTGGTCAATACAAAACAACACATAACCCTGATGTTGGATAAGTGAGAAGAATGAGAAGTAACATGGATGTTGGCACAAACGATGATGTTTAGGAGACGAAAATGAGGAAGAAGCTCATCTTGCTGAATGAGAGCCCCGGCAACCCAAGTCCGGGGAGTGTTACAAAGTTCAGTGGCCACTTGATCAAAATCAACAAAGCTGCGGGTAAGAAAAAGATAGTGACAGTTCTGGACTTCTGTAAGATTAAGAAACTGCCTAATGACTTCGTCATCTATAACCAAGGCTTTGTTACGAACCCAAGTGTGAAAAGAGGGGGCTATTTCCTTACAAATGAAGTGCATATTGCAATAGCATTCCCGGACTCAGATAAGATTTTGTGGACCAGAGAAAAGCAGGACCTGGTGTAGACGTCGCTCGCGGGGGGCCTCGCGCTACAGTTCGGACTCTCCTTTTTTGTTTGTTGCGGTTCTTAATCTGAACCAAAGAGTCCAACTCTGGCAAATCGTTTGAGAAAACAGATTTTTTGAAAAGAAGTGCCAAACATGGACTGCTTTGCCAGATATAGAGTCGCCACCTAAATATTTTATTTTTGGGAAATTTAGGAAACCCTGACTCGGTGCCAAAGGCCACGTGTCCGTCATCACCAAAGTTGCCTCGGCTCGGGAACTTGGGTACGATTGGGGAAGGTCAGCTATGAGCACCCCCTCTTGCCCGGTCCGAAAACCGGCCTCTACTAATCATGATATCCAATTTTGAAAACGTCATGTGTTCTTATTCCAGTTAGTAGCCTAGAATTACTATGTGATGCGCACAGCAAACAAGTATAGACTAGATTGCCTAATTTGGAAACAAGCATTGCATATCCGTTTGTTTGGAAAACAGTTTGAAATTGCTACTCGCAAGTAGGCTAAAATACGGATTTCAATGAGTTATTCCAACTCAAGCAATCCAACCTCCACCCACAGGCATTCAAACAGTTTATTTCATATAAGTACTTAGCCGCATGGCAAGCATACTGTCATGTTAATATTCATACGTATGCGAGATGCTAAAGCATAAATACTTACATTGTACTCCGTGCCAAAACAATAAACTAGTTAGCAAAATATGCATGACCTAGCTCATGTTAAGATGACTAATGCAACGCATACAGAGTGCAATTAAACAGGCTCGGCTATCCTAAACATGGCATGTGAAATGCACGAGTAATACGTATTCAAGTTAGATTTGAAATACAATGCTGTTTGTATGATGTACCGAGCTCGATGCATGTCAACAAATGCATGGATGCACGCATGCATTGCATAAGGTATGCTAATTTTAAATATGCCCTAATCTACCATCATAAGCAGGTAAATAAAAGGGAAGAAAGAAATGGGGGTTGGAAGACATACACACACTCACCCACACTTATTACAAATATGCCCTCACACAGAGGGACCAAAAGAATATACAGTCCGAATAACAAATCGCTAAATTAATTATTACATAATTTCTAATCTAATCAAAATAAATGCAAAGAGAATATGGCCGCAGCCCCCGCCTCGGGATGCGCGAATGATGCATGCTCGATCCGTCTCGCCCGGAAAATCCGCACCATACCACTGCTGCCCCTATTTTCACTGTCCTGCCTCTCCAAAGACTGCCAAAGTCCTGGGACACGTTCCTTGCACACTGTAGAATACCATCGGCTGGAGGAAATGCCCACCGGCCATGAGGAATGTCCATCGGCTGCTGATGAAGCTATCGGCCATTCACAAATGGCCGGTCAGCACTGTATGTTGCCGGTCGGCAGAAACTTCCTGCAGAAGACAGTTTTGACAGCAACAAAGGACAGACAGTGCATGGCATGAAATTTCAAGCAAATGTGTGCACCAACACATCCCTTATCATGATTTTGACTCAAAGGGGTATGTTCCTTGGTCCTCGGACCACCAATTGCGCATTTCGATGCATGATGGCCCAAGAAACCAAGTATGCACTTTGATTTCAAATGTCGTGCAAACCAAATAAACACATAAAGCCCAACCTCTATCACTTGATCAAGAGGCAAGGCATGCATGCCAATGTAATGCAACCTAGGCATGTGATCTAGTATGCAACATGGGCATGCAAATGAACAATGTATGCTAGGCGCGCAACCTAAACATGCAAACAAACATGGTATGCAACAACATGCAATGATGGACTTAAACTAACATGGATAGCTCGCAAGCATGTCAAAATCAGTGGCCATAATGAGGCAAGTGAGGCAACACAATACATGGGATGCATGCACAATGCATTAACCAAACCTAAGGCACGAAAATGCAATTCTACCAAAGCATGGCAAGGGATGCAAGATGGCATACAAGCATGTGAATTTCAGCGCTGGAACATGATGCCAAACGGTCCCAAAACATAGCGAAATGACACTAAGTGCATGAAATGGACCCGAAATGCAAGATTAGGCTCATGAAATGACCTATAGCTATATCAAACATGCATAATCTGGACATGAAGCATGAAAAAAGAAGCAAGGCAGCCCCAAAACAAGCATTTTTTCAGTTCCAAGCATGTCCAAATAGTGAGCATAGATAGGGCAAAAACAGCATGCAAAAACGGGCCCTCAAGCTAGGTAATGAAGCAGGTGGTATATGAAAAGCCCAAACTGAAAAAGACCCTTCGACAACACTGAAGAGGGACCAAAAATATGACTACTCACAGTTTATGACAGCCCCCAAATCAATATAAAAACACCCTTAAAATGCAATGCAAGATTAAGGCCACAAGAGGGCTATAACATGAAGTATACAAAACATGCATCAAAAAGCCAAACACCCTTAATGAAACATGTCAAGGGTGTCAAAATATGGCCACTATCAGTTCTGATCATGGCCGAAAAACAGAAGCAAAATAAGCTAAACACACATGCAAAAATGGGGACCAAAGAGGGGTAATGAAGCAAGTCATACATGAAGGTGCCAAACAGTGTTGAGCCCTTCTTCAATGTTGAAGAAGGGCTCAAAATAAGCCTATTTTTAGTTTACATCATGCTCCAAAACAGATTATACACAAGCCAAATATACTATGCAAGAAAAATGGCTTAAGAGGGCTAATGAAGGAAGTGCTAGCTGCGGTCCTCAAAAAGCAAGAGGTCCTCAATCAAACATGAAGGGGACCCCAAAATATGATGATTTACAGTTTGGGTGGGAGCCCAAAAGTGCAAGCAACTATGGCTTAGATATGAAGCAAGAAAAGACTAGAAAAGAGAAGAGGAGGACTCACCCTTGAAGACCAGCAAACCAGCACCTCTTGGACCAAGTTTAGGTGCTCCTAAGCTCTGAAGAACAGCTCCAAGTTGCTGGAATGGAGTAAGGATGCCTTGTGCTATGAGTTATAGTGCAAATGGCCAAGAATCAAGGGTGTTTGGAAGCTTGGATGGGATAGATATAGAGGGTGATGGAGGGTTGTATGTATGTACATATCAGATATATCTATATATCTCTGGTTTTTTGTTCCAAACATCCAACCAAAACAAAGGAGAAGGGACCTCTCTTATATAGGCAATGTAAAGGCCAAGCTTACAAGACAAGCTATCCAAAAAGGGTCAAGGGGGGTCAAGGCTTATTCAAGAAGCTTGGACAGCTAGTAGGCTTCTTGAGGAAGCCAAGACAAGGGGTCAAGGCTTCCTCAAGAAGCCTTGAGCAAAGGGTGCAAAGAAGGGGGCAAAGGTGGTGTAAAGGCTCAAAATAGGCACATATATGCACGTGGAGCTGGTTCTGTGCATCCCAGTTGGCACAGCTGGTATGCACTAGGCTTGGAGGGTGCAAACCGGCGAGAAAATTTGGTTGTCGGCCAAAATAAAGTGCCGGTCGGCATAATATTTTTCCGGTCGGCAAAATAGATTGCCGATAGATGCTGCCAAGGTCAAAAAATGGCCGGTGGGTATGCAAATTGAAGCCCCGGAAGTTAGCTTTCCAATGGCACAAACCTTGCATCAAAATTCCTCCTATGCAGAAAGTTACGTTCTTTTTGGTGAAGCCGCGCAGACTCGATCCAAACGGGATGATGCCCAGCTTCAACCAATCATATCTCCTCCACCCGGACTTGGCTTTAGGAGATTCTTGAATGAAAAATGAAGCCCCAGAAGTCTTCTTTCCAATGGTGGTGGCCTCATAGCTCAAATCCAAGTGTATAGGTAGATAAGCTTGATTTAGCGATGACTGCTCGTCTTTCTTCCACCCGGATTCATCCTGAACTTCTCCCAAACTAGTTTTCTCCCCTCTCCTCTTCTCTTCAACTTCAAACCTCTAAATAAGGTGTTTTGAAAGATTTTTCAAATATTTCATCTCTCTTTCATTCATTTCCACTTTGTCCTTGCTCGGTTTACCGAAAAGTGCACCATTTACCGAAATGCGAGCGTTGGAACATCGTGGAAATTTTACTTCAAAAATATTTTGAAAGAGAGGGTTTTAAGGTCTAAAAACTATCCAAAATAGCTTTGATTCAAAATGGGGTGTGAAGTTGAGATTCGCCTCTCTCCTTACCGAAGAAACTATACCTGTGCCCTGCACACCTTTCCCCAACAAGTAAACCATCAGTAGTGCCCAAGTCTTGTGGGCGGTCAAAAATGGGGTGTCTACACCTGGTCACCCCCCTAAAGCATCAAACAGAGATTGGAACGGAATAGACTCAAATGCACTAGGGTGGACATTGCGTTCTAAGTAAACTTTTCTTAAAACATAGAAATCCCGACAAAGGATGGATTTTTCCTTGGATTGGAATTTGTTGGTATTGAAATTGGGGCATGACACGGTGGTTTTACGACGTTTAGAGGACTCAGCCATGACTGACTGATAATGAGAAAAGATCACCACAAAACCCCAACCCACCAAGACAGAAACCAAGGAACACCCAAAGCCCATTAGAATCCCCAAAAACAAACATAAGAGCACAACACAAATCATTAGTCTGACATGGTTTAAAAATCAAAATTCACAAAACCAAAGCATTATATCAATGACAGTAAGAGCAGGGAAAGTATAGCTACATAGCTAGATCAAGTCCCAAAACCAAACAAATGCAGCAGCATGAGAGATATAACGACAGTAGATTAAGGGAACCAACAACAACACAATGCCTTGAGAACATCATAAATTAGCAATTAAAACTCATAGCAAAACAATGGTAAAACAAAAATAAAAGCCCTAAAGCCAAACCCTAACAATGAACCCTAGCAAAAATGAACCAACCTGCTAAACAAAAATAAATAGAGAGACAACAAGCCAAAAGATTATAAACGAACCCAACAATGAAGATGAACCTTAGACAACATAGATGAAGCAGAGCAACACAAGAAATAAGGATGACGGAAAAAAAAAATAGAAAGAAAGACTTACCAACAATGAAGATGCAAGATGGAGTGATGAGAGAAGCACCCAAAATCGAGTAAAGACCAAGGGATGAACAACAATAGGGATGTAAATGCCTTAGGGGAGAGAGAGAGAGAGAGAGAGAGAGAGAGAGAGAGAGAGAGAGAGAGAGAGAGCAAATGAAGCAAATGGGGAGAAATAGGACTGAAGAGGCTGAAGAAACTATTTAAACCTTAACAGGTCGCTCGAGCGAGAATTTTGTCGCTCGAGCTAAGACACTTACGCACATAGGGTCGCTCGAGCCCAAAAAACAAGCACCCAGAATCTGTGCCATCTGCAAAAGAACTGGGTTGAAGTAATGCTTGCTCGAGCGCAAACTCCCTAACTTGAGCGAAGAAGAAAAAAAAATTTGAAAAACATCCTTCTGAGTTAAAAAAAAAACACTCACACTATCAAGTGAGACCTCAAACAAAAGAAAGTGAGCTCAATAGCGAGAATGTGACACTCAGATAAGATAATCCACAAACCATGAAGCATGCAAACTTACAATATTGACAATATGAAGCATAATATCATGAGCAAATCAGATAAATATTGATCAATAAGCATAAGCTACATGAGAATACATGACTCAAATACAATCATGAAAGCTCACAAATGAATGTGTGTGTGCAATCCTTGAGAGGCCACAGAGCTAGAGTTAATCATTGTAGTAATCAAAGGATTAGACCTCCGGCAAGAGTAACTAAACATCATAGAGAAAAGTTAAACCACTAAGAATCAAGGGGTATTTGTTGAGTAAACACGGAGGCTCCCCCTTAATTAATGAGTTCCTTTTTCTCTTTTTTTTTTTTTTTTTGACTTTTGTTTCCAGTGGGCACTCACTGGTGGTATGCACGCTCAAGAGTATGGAGACCAAACCAGAGAAGCAAGGAATTAATGAGAATAGCCTGGTTGGTGAATCTGAGGTAGCCTTTTCCTAATGCCCGGACATCAATGAACTGGTGGAGGAATTGTGGAAGTGAAAAAACAATGGTAGACGGTTAAGAGACTCAACATCACCTATGATATGCCAGTATAGGTCAATTCCTCTAAAAATGTAAAAGAGACACCGTTAGTGGTCCATAGAGAACTTTGATCACTTGTGTAGAAACCCTTGCAACAGTTTATCTCAAAGATGTGTACATAATAAGATCATGAAGTCAATGAGCATGAGCATTCAGAAAGAGCTATGAACAAAGAAGAATGAAATCTTGCAAGCAGCATGAGAGGTGTTCATATAAGTCTAAATGCAGAGATGACAGGAATCTATGACAATGAGATTATAGCATCCAAGTAAACATAAAGCCAATCATGCTCACCCACTCAAGTAACAGGTCACACCCTAGTGACTAAGCATAACACCCAAGGTCTTTCTAAGGAACTCAAACCTAAGAAGATCAAGAGATTTGTAAAAATATCATCTTTTTGATGCTTAGTGGGTACATGTTCAAGAACAATAAGGCCCTCTTTCACTAACTCTCGAATAAAATGATGACGAATGTCAATGTGTTTGGTGTGAGAGTGTTGGACTGGATTTTTAGAAATATTAATGGCACTAGTATTATCATAGAAGACGGTGAGAGTGTTCTGGTCTATACCATAATCATAAAGCATTTGCTTCATCCACAACATTTGGGAACAACAGCTCCCTGCAACAATGTATTCAACTTTAGCGGTCGAAAGAGAGATGTCATTTTGCTTTTTGCTATGCCAGGCAACCAAATTATTCCCAAGATAAAAACACCCTCCAGATGTGCTCTTATGATCATCAACACACTCTGCCTAGTTGGCATTGGAAAAACTAGTGATTTCAGCTGTAGTGTCGATCGAGAACCAAATCCCATAACCCAATGTCCCATTAACATACTTAATGATGCGTTTGACTGCAAGAAGATGAGACTCTATAGGACATGCTTGGTAATGGGTACAAACACCTACACTAAATACAATGTCAGGTCGACTGGCTGTGAGGTAAAGAAGACTCTCCATCATACTCCTATAAATGGTAGGATCAACATCAGTACCAGATGAATCTTTGGAAAGGTGAAGACTGGTGCTCATAGGAGTACGAGCATGTTTGGCCTAGTCTAGATCGAACTTTGACACAAGGTTTTTAGCATACTTAGTCTGAGAAACAAACATACCAGAAGGATACTGTTTAATTTGAAGACCTAAGAAATAAGACAACTCTCCCATCATGCTTATCTCAAACTCATGTGTCATGCAATCCGAAAAATATTTCACAAGATGATCAGCAGTGGATCCAAACACAATATCATCAACATAAATCTGAGCAACAAATATATGAGACTTAGCATGTTTTACAAATAAAGTCTTGTCCACACTACCCTTTTGAAAATCATTATCAAGAAAAAAGGTAGTAAGTCTCTCATACCAAGCTCGTGGGGCTTATTTCAACCCATACAAAGCCTTGTCTAACTTGTAGACATGGTTTGGACATTTTGCATCCTCAAACCCTTTTGGTTGCGTTACATAAGCCTCTTCTTTCAAGTACCTATTCAGAAAGGCACTTTTCACATCCATTTGAAACAATTTGAACCCAAGAAAGCATGCAACACCAAGTAAAATACGAATAAATTCGAGACGTGCAATTGGGGCAAACATCTTATCATAGTCAACACTCTCTACTTGAGTATAGCCTTGAGCAACCAACCTAGCTTTATTTCTAACCATAGTACCATTCTCATCAGATTTATTTTTAAAGATCTACTTGGTACCTATCATATTCATGTCTCTAGGTCTGGGAACAAGAGTCCAAACTTTGTTACGTTCAAATTGACCTAACTCTTCATGCATAGCATTGACCCAACTATCATCTAGTAAGGCCTCTTTTATATTCTTAGGTTCAATTAAGGAAACATGACACATATGAGATACATCTTCCCCGAATTTGTCTTCTAGTTTTCATTCGATCTGAGACACTTCCAATCACCTATTGAGTTGGATGATTCAGTTTCACCCTTGCTGATGGTTTGAATTCCGGACTTGTAGTGACAGGAGCATCAGAAGTGGTGTCTCTTTGTGCACTATTTGGACTCGGACTTACCTTAGAAGTTGGTGATGGCTCACCTTCTTGGGCTTGGACCTCAACTTCTCCTTGACTTTGTGGTTCAGTATCTAGGATTGGAGACTCACCATTTTCTTCCTCATTTATCGCTGAAGTAGGAGAACTTGTGTCATCTATAACCACATTGCTCGATTCCATTAAAGATGGAGTTCGCAAGTTATAGACACGAAAAGCTCTACTAGTGGTTGAATACCCTAGAAAAATACCTTCATCACTTCGGGAGTCAAATTTTTCCAAAGGCTCTTTATCTTTGAAAATGTAACATTTATTCCCAAAAGTTTTAAAGTATTTTACATTAGGTTTCAATCCCTTTCACAATTCATATGGAGTTTGTAAAGTGTCGAGCCTTAAATACACATGATTCACAACATAAACAACGGTACCTTATTGTTCCAACTTGAATTTTGATAATCGAATGCGTCCCATTTATTAAGAGGTTTGGGAATATGAACACCATCAATGGTGACAATAGGTTCACTCCACCCATAGATCACACAGTGCCAAATTTTCTCATTGATAGATTTTAAAAGCGCTCTCATATGAGCTTTCCAATAAGAATAGTTTGTACCATCAAGTAACGGAGGTCTATGGGTCGAGTTAGCTTCACGAATTGAATCCATGTCACCAATCACACAAAATCACACTTCTATAGTTTTGATAAAACAAATAGTGACCTGCTGTAATACCAATTGAAAAACCTAAGTGATTCGTGATTCGACTTAAGATAAAATACACCAGTTCCCAAACAATCAAAACTACAAATCTTAATCATCAAGCACGTACGAAAGTAATTTAAACTATCGTTTCAAAAAATAATAAACCGATACAAACAATTTTTACGTGAAAAAACCACAATTGGAACACCTCCAATTGTGATTAAAAAACCACGGGCAAAACGCCACAAATCAATCCACTATGAAAGAAAGAAAGAATACAAAACAACCAAACAAATTACCCAAACTCTGTCAATTTGTCTTTAACGATTTGTATCTCTTCCACCGCAACCTTCGTCTCAGAATTGATTAGATTGATATTGATTCCATAACATTCACGTCGATTCAACGACTGCGCATAGTTTCGAACACCTTCGAACACTCCACGCTTGAATCTCTAGATTCCATCGAAGAATAATACTGTTAAAGATGATCACTCAAACAACTCTTTGATGTGAATTGTCAAACCATGTGAGTTTAATACTCAAGCATACATCAAAGGAAAACTAGTAAAATAGTCCCAAAAGAAAACCCTAGAGCCCTCAAAACAGATCTAGCAAAGTTAACCCTAAAACAGACTGAAACACAAATATATAGAAAACAGAGGCTGCAAAGGTCGCTCAAACAAAGATTCTCTCGCTTGAGCGAGGAACCAATTATGCGTGAATTTCTTAAGTGGTGTCGCTTGAGCCAATTCGCTCGAGCACACAAACTTCCTTCCCAAAACTTTTGCAGACACAAACAACTTTTAGGAGCAGGACTTCTTCGCTCGAGCTAGGATATCTTTGCTCGAGCAAGCAAGGCAAGACAACTAGGAACCTTACAACTCGATAAACAATGTTTGTTTGTGGTATTGACAAAACTAAGGGACCTAACATGCACTTATGACACCCGGTCAACTAGAGAAATAGTGTGGTTCAGGAGGGAACTACAAAGTTAATTTCGATAGGTCTGTGAAGATGAAGATCAACAAGGCTGGTATTGGTGTTAGTGTACACGATCACCAGGGCCTCGTCATAGCAGCTTTATCTAAGGGGCTGAGGCATTGGGTAAATGTTGACTGTATAGAAGCCATGGTTGCATTCAAAGCAGTCCAATTTGTGAAGGATCTGGGTTTAGAAAACATCTATTTGGAGGGTGATACAACAAATGTGATCAAAACGATTAATGACCTAGGCGATGCTGTCTCTCCGTTTGGACGCTTAGCTCATGGTGTCCATGATTTACTGAGAAGTTTTCGATCTACTACTGTGTATCATGTTTTCAGGGAGGGTAATTCTGTTACTCATTGCTTGAGTAGATTAACATTTGATTGTGTTGGGCCAACGATTTGGATGGAGGAGGCTCCACCAACATTGGTTCATTTGATTTTGTCTGAAGCTTCTCAATCTTAATAAATTACCTCACACTTTTTTAATTTAAATAAATAAAAAAAAAACTCTTCAAGGTGACCACATTTATTATAAATGGAAAGTTATCTCTAACTAAATAATTTAAATAATAATGTTATATGGATTACATTTAGGTATCATTTCATGTGTCATTATGGTCATAAGTTAAATATTACCTACCATTTATATGTTACCAATACAATAATTAAGCAATACAAACAAGAGATATCCAGCTCAATCCACTAGGCCCACTTCGGGCTTGCCTCGACAACCCGAACCATATTGCGATGAGCACATTATTCATATCAAAAATTATTTTTATGAATATCAATATCAATTTGATCGGATTATATTTGTCTAAAAAATTGACAAATTATATGATTTTGAAGAAATCCGTTTATTTATTTATCCTTTAAACAATTGTGATCTGATTAAATAGTTACTGATAATCAATCAACTTGATTTTTGTTACAAATAATGTATTCAATGGATCCCGCAAAATAAATAATTCGAATCGTCAAAGCTAACTTGAGGTATGCCCACAATACGTAGGATTGGATCTTTCCAGTCCAATCGCGGATTACACTTTTGCCGACTAAAAATTTGGTCGGTAAAAGTCCATTTTTAGTCGGCAAAAGTCATTCGCAACCAATATTTTTGGTCGCCACTTTGGTCGCCAATTGAGGGTCGGCAAAAGTAATTGGCGACCAAAACTTTTGTTAGTCGGGAAAAAGTTAGATTTGCCGACTAAATTTTTGGTCGCTAAATATATCATTACCATGACTAATTCATTTAGTTGCTAAAACACTTTGGTTGCGAAAAGTGATATTTTCCCGACCAAATATGTTTGTCGCCAAAAGCAAAAAATCGGCGACCAACTATTTCGTCGCCAAAAGTTGAGGAATCGCCAACTAATAATTTAGTCGCCAAAAGGTAAGGAATTGCCGACCAATGATTTTAGTCACAAAAGTGTAGAATTTGGCGACCAATTATTTAGTCGCCAAAACTTTTCTCAACCAAATATTTTGTCGCCAAAAGACATTAAATAATCAACGACTAATTAGTCAGTCGCCGAATCTCTTTTTTTTTTTTTTTGAACAATCAATTTTTGTTTATAAACATTCAATCCAATATTGAACAAAATTCATTCAACCCAACCTAAATATAACATTAAAATTCATCATATTTTTCTGCTCAATCCCAAACTTTACAATCATTTCATTCAAAACATTAATTGAGACAAGTTTTAAACATCCATCCATTGAAAACTAGTAAGTAATTGAACAAAAATTAAAAGGAAAATCAATGAAGGAATCCAAAAAAAAAATTCTACAACAGGAAGGAATATATATGGTTTTGAAGCATCAGCCTTGTGCTTGATCGTTTTTGGAAGTCACCTACAAATAAAATAAGACAAGTTAGAATCTAGAAAAACATCCAAAATGAAATATTCTCATAAAAAAAAATTAAACATATGGCAAAAAATTTATATGATTACATTACAAACATTTGATGATGACTATACCACAATTAAGTATTGTCATACTTGAACAATGAGACAAAGCAGCTCAGCAAGTCTCGCCAAGGTAATCCTTCAGTAATACTTTGAGACAAGAAGGATGTTCTGCAAGAAACAATAATGTCTTGTAGATAAACCATTGCAGCATATAATTGCAATATATAATTGAACATGAGTGAAAGATTACATGTTCTATTACTCTGTGTCTCAAATCTTCAGCTGCTCTGTTACCTAAAGAACCACCAAGCATGTTCTTTTCATTCTCAAATTCATCCTTGAATGTATTCCATGAAGTCATCCACTGAATAACCTCCATTGTAACAAGCTGTTTTTAGAGCAACCTATGACAGAATAGAAGGGCAAGCATCCAGTAGTGTTAACAGAACAAAACTATGCTCTCTGTTTTTTTTTTTTTTAGGTCATTTACTATTGGTTTCAGATTAATTGGATAGATAAACCTAAAAAGTTATGTCCACTCACTTCCAATTTTCCCTTGGAGCCTCCTATAGCTAGCAAAAGCATGAAGCATAAAAAGTTATATCCACTCACAAACTTAACTTAACAAGATATCATAACATTAAAAACAAAACTTAACTTACATCACATGTGCCTAAAGAATCTTATGGTTATGGTCTCTTTTTATATAAATTATTGCTTTATTACCAATCATGATGCTCCACATAACCATCTAATCATTATTTATGCACATCAAATGAAAGTGAATTTACATAAAAGAAAAAAAGATTCATTGTAATTTCCATCAGCTAGGAATATGGCTATTCATGACATGAGTGATACTGAGGTGGAAAACAGAATTTACATGTGGCTTCCTAATCAGCTCCTTGAGAACAGAATGAAGTGTTAACCAGAGTTCTTTGAAGAGGACAGCAATTAGGGCAGGTGCTACCAATTTGGACAGTCGTATATTTTTAAAAATAAGCCATCCATTTTTTATTTTGTTTGTGAAAAATAAGATAAATTGAGCGAATTACGTTTATTGAATCGATTTAATTTTTTTATGGAATATATAAATGAAGAATCCTACAAAATAAACGTTCGAATTATCAAAATAGAACCCGTAATAAATTTCACGAGCCTAAATAATATCCTCCAATTCAGATCTAAACTAGAGGCAATTCAGATCCTATATATAAAATAAATGCACAGCATGACCCTTCACCATATTGTTCCCTTAATGCTGTGGACACTGAACATTGATTTGTTCGGTGAGATAACCAACATTACACACAACTTAAAACAATATCATCACTTTACTATTATAACCTCCAACAAAGACATAACACCTAATAAAAGTAGGAAAAAGAAAGTGGGAATAAAAAGAAAGCTAAAGTTGAAATGAACAAATTCAAATCATCACAGTTAATTAGGTGATTGCCTTCAAATTCAGAAACACATTGCAAACATAATGAGAAACATATATAGTTTTCAAAATCTTGTTTCTCATTATGTTTTCAATGTGTTTCTTCTCAACAATATATGTTTACTACCACCTAATTAACTGTGATGATTCGTTACTCTGTCCTTTTACGTTACTCTGTCCTTTTAGTTCCTTCTCAAACAATATATTGCATATTTACCAACGAAAAACAAGCCCTAACATGTTACTCTGTCCTTTTAGTTCCTTCTCAACAATATATTGCATATTTACCAACAAAAAACAAGTGGACAACAGCCCAAGCTCATTTGTCTTCCAGCAACCAGTAAACAAAACCATGAAAGGACAAACTATACCTTCACCGTTGTCATTGGCCAATATCACAATGAAGATGTATTTGAAGAGAGCCATGAGAGTGAGTGTCCAGAAAATAAAGGAAAGCACCCCATAAATCTCTTCATCATCCTCATGAAGGCTCAGCTTCCCTGAGAAGGTGGTCTTGTAAACATACAGAGGGGAGGTATACCTATATATAGAGAGTGATAGACAGGGGGACAGAGCATTTCAAGAATGTCAAATTGTAATAAATGAAATTCTTCTTCTGTTTTTTTTCCCCCCAAGTGAATTTCTCATGTCCAAATTTATGGTTTTAAAAAAATCCCAGAAACCTTGCATAACAAGTCCAAACCTTTTGTTCACACAAGCCAAAGGCAGCAAATCTATTGTTTAATATCCAACTTGTGTGCTTTGCATGCTTCAAGAGCCATAATTGTTTTCCTAAGGTTTTGCTTCGACTTTGTAGCAATCTTAGCAGCGAAACTCATCGGTAGATCAAAGTCTTCCTTCCTTGCTATCTGAATAAGAACCTCCATGATTTGCAAAATTATGGGGGAGAAGAGTCAAAGAAAATTCAGGGTACAATATGAGATTTTAGCCCCAGAAGATTCCCCAGCAGACTGCATACACTGCACATAGTGAATGGACCTAAAGACCAACAAAATCCCTCAATATTTCTAAATTTCTATATATTTGTAGTATTTGGATTCCTGTTAACGATTCTATGAAATATTTTTGATTAAAAGAATCAAGATACCAATCCCAACCATGTTAGGAACCCATAAGAAATGAGGTTAAAATTTTCTGAAAACATCAATTGACTCTTCATGGCTTCCCAAATTAACTCACCAAAATTTTTCTCTGGAATAGTTTTTCTAGAGATTATCAGCTATGTTTATAATATGTGTACTTATTGCAGGTCGGTGTCTAGGTGTTGGATTCATTTAATTTCCATTTTTTATTACATAGGAAACATTGAATTGTCGATTATCCATTTTCTTTCAAAGTGATATGAAGTGTTCCTATGGCCATCAACTATGAACACCATAAAGAAAGAAGAGGATAATAGTATAATGTAAGGAGTGTCATAAAATGCAACCAAGAAACAACTACTACTCAATATCAATGAGCATACTTACTTCATGAGTCACAAGAGCATCAACCGCAATAACTTTGTAGCAATTTTTAACATGTTCAACAATGTCCACATCATCTTCACAGCAGAGTATGAGTTTACATGAATTTGTGTAACAGTCCATGATCCATTTTATCAAGTGCTAAATGTTCTTGGAAACTTTTTCAACATCATAAAGAACCATAACTGTAAACAACCAAACTAAATCTTGTAAACTTCATATGATCCATATTTTTAATCCATTTCAAATACACTTGAGATTCTTAGTCTAACCACCACTATTTATATATACACGCACCATAGATGCAACAAATACCTATAGATGCAAAGGTAAAGAGGAGCAATATGATTACCATAAATGGAAATGTTAAGGGAAGAGAATGACCTACTATGACATGGGATGTGGTAGTAAAAAAAGGAAAAAAAATTAATTAATTTAATTGAAGATATAGCCTTTGACAGAGTAGGACGGTGACAAAAGATTCATGTAGCTGACTCTACTTGATTGGAACACCAAGCTTAGTTTAGTTTTACACACCAAACTGATCCATTTAGAAAACTTATTCTGATATCTTCAGTTGTCAGATATATCATTTTAAACCTGTCCATGATTTATACATTTGAATGGAGTAGTGCGGTCCAATTGATATTAACAATAAGTGCATTCAAATGCTAATGCAAATTGTAACCATTCCACTGAGACACTAATCTGTTAATAGAGTTCAAATTAAAACAAAATTCAAAATCTGTTTCTGATAGATAAACAACAGAGACAATCTAACCTAATTATTTGAAGCCTGTTCATGTATCTGATGTGGATGCATATTCAAATCCATCATATTTGTCTTCGTGTTGGCATGCCCATCGGCATTGGCATTCGTAGCTGACTCTAGAACCCTGTGATTCTACTGGTTCTCTCCCATCGTCAATCCGAGTTGCTGATTCTCTCCCTTCCTGTTCTCAGTTGGATCCTCCATACGGCCAGGCTTATCCCCGGGAAACTAAAGATAAAACCGAGGGAAGAAAAAATTGTAAGAGTCTTAGCATAACATTCAGAAGAATAAATATGATCCAGTTCTATCCCACAGAAACAAACCTCAATTCTCTGCCTCAATACAAGATATCTTTCATGGGTTCTTTTACTTCCTACATGAACAATCATATCGCACTGCAAACAAAGGGAGCTTCCATCCTCCTCACAGTAAAAGAAAGCTGCACATGCACAATTTAGAGAGAGAAACATAAGTTTAAACCTTTGACCCTCTTACAAAAATAGAAAGCATATTTGACATTATGAAATCTACATACCAGGTGCATTTTCACATATGTCAGAGTCACCCCCAAACATAAACTTTGGTTCTGTTTAAACAGATAACTAGACACCAACATTTGGGCAACAAACAAGAGAAAGCATCAATCAATTTCAATTTTCAACAACTGATGTACCATACCCATGATAAGTAATTGGAAGTTAATATTTTGCAATGAATAAACCAGTTGACTCAGTCAATTCCATATTCATATGGTATTTTCTTATTTACAATCAGTTTCAGGATCTTAAAAGCCCAACTCAAGTTCAACCAATGGTAGACAAATAAGAATTACATTGTTAGGGAAAAAGTATTGACCTAAAGGGAAGGGGCCAATTAACATAGAATCATATATAGTCATCCATCAAAGTCAAATTAGGCAATACACCAAAGTCAAATTAGGCAAAAAATATTTTGTAACAAAATGTATGCAAGAAAATAGATAAATCCATTTGAAATAAATAGACCATAAAACTCAGAGAAAAATGGGGCCATTAAAGTTTCATGAAAACAATACCAATTCCTTGCCAAGCTTAGCATCATCTTGGTAGCTGCTCTGCTTGCCTTGGCTACTCCCACAAAAGGCACAAATACTCTTGAACACACAAAGATATGCACACACATAGCTAATGCACGCAAACTTAACTTAACAAGATATCATAACATTAAAAACAAAAATTAACTTACATCACATGTGCCTGAAGAATCTTATGGTTAAGGTCTCTTTTTATATAAATTATTGCTTTATTACCAATTGTGTGAGTGATTTTTCAACCATACTGCTAACTCAGTAATCAGCTGGAGAGAATTGGCAGAATAGATGACACCTACCTGCAACAGAAAGAGAAGATTCCGGCAGTGGTTCGTCCACTGGGGGCACTCCGATGATCAAGTCAGTATATCTCTCAAAGATAATCAATAGTGCTAATCTCACTATTCAGAATACAAATTGCATACCTTAGACCTATCAGGGGTGCCTTTCTTTTATAGTTAACTCAGTCCTAGTCCTCATAGAAGCCTAGCTTTAATAGACTTAGGATTATTGCTAATCTGGGACTCCTAGTCGGATTGGGATAAACTACCTAAGAATCTTATCCTTACCCAACTAAAGTCTTCCTCCATTCTAGGACTCTTGTGCCTTATCTGCTTATCTCGGATTTCGATATCTTTGGAGATAACCTCAGCCTTGCCGAGATAACATCGGCATTATGACCAAGACACATGGCACCTTGGCTGACACGTCGGCGTCACCTTGCCACGTGTTGGTACTCAGAAAATATATCCCCACAACTGCCCCCTAGGCTCTATTACCTCGGCATTCTGAGGTGATGGAACCTATATCGGTACTTAGTGCCAGTACATCGGTTTAAGCCGAAATCATCATCATAGGCCGACGTGTCTTCTAAAAGATCAAGAATTCCAAGGGCTTCCTCACGCGTATGAGCTGTTGTACATAACAACCCAACCGTTTAGCCACGTGCCCTTTCTTTACTAGATCATACCTGCTACGCGTCTGGAAGCCGTCTCACGCCTACATGCGCCGTCTGACGCATTCGCTGCTCCAGGCGCATTAATTGCCCTTTTTTGCTGCCGTTTCAAGTTTTTTGACAAAACTTGCCTCTTTCCCCCGTCTTTTCACTTTTCATTTTTGCATTCGAAACCTTTTTCTCTTTCTAATTTTTTCCTTCAAGATCCTCCATTGTTCAAGCTTCCAAGCTCTGCCATTGCTGTTGTTCACCTCCTCCGACGAGGCTCTTGCTACTCTTTTCCGTTGCCGTCGTTCACCAGACTTTGGCGAACTCAACACCGGCTTCCATTATTCTGGTAAGTCACCGTTCTTCCTGATCTTTAGTTTTTTGTTACCTTACTGAACTTTACTGTTTTACCTGCTATTTTTGCAATCTTGCCCACATTTTTGATATTTCACCTTGCATCTTGAATTCTATCATAAATTTGAACATGTTTGTTTCATGATTCTGTTTTTACCCAAATCATCTTCTTGAATATACACTGTTCATACACCTGTTGATTTCTGCCACTGTTCTTGGCCTGATACACTTGTGCAAACTTTTTGTCTTAATTTCTTAATGGCTTCATCTCCGTTCTTGATTCTGAAATGCATCCCTATTTTTCTGTTTTCCAGATTCGTGCATTCAACCTTCATTTCCTTAGATCTAGGTTTTGGGATTTGTTGATAGAACCCAAAATTTTTAAGAAAAATTGAAACGAATTCCTTCTAGATCCGTATAAACCCTTTCCATAGTACATTTTTAGGTTTTTAGCCGAGGTCTGTTAAACCCTCCAAAAACACTTCTTCCTGAAATCCGGTATCTTCATTTAAGTTGACGTTATGGGTATGTGGAAACACAGAGTAGACACCCCGGCCAAATTAGAGTACTTTAGGCAAGAGTTCAAAATCCCGGCCGATGTTCATTTGAGGTTGGCTAAGAAGGATGACTCTATCATGCCCGATGAAAACCTTATGCATTTCCTAGTAGTAGCGCTTATTGAATGTGGACTTAGGTTTCCACTTGACCCTTTTTCCGTGAAATCCTTCATTTCTATAGGTTGAACCCAATGTAACTTTCCATAAATTCTTACCGAGTTATTAATGGTACCATAGCCTTAGCCAAACAAGAGAATGCTAGGATTACTCTTGCCGATTTCCAGTACTGTTATACCATGTGTCGCCTGAAATTGAAAAAAGGCCACATCTATTACCTCAAGCTGAGGTCCACTGAATACAAAATCATTGCCGACCTCCCTGACTCCAACAAGGGAGCGGGGGTTGATTACTTCATCGTCTTGGGAAACTAGGAGTTTCAGCCAAACGATGACCTCTATCATTATCCCCTTAGTCAAACAGTTTTCGGGGAAGGAGCTGGTATGGGGCACCCTTCACAAATTTTCTTGCTTTCTTGCATAAAGTTTTCAACATTCTGTTCTCATGTCTATGCTTTTTTTTCTTCTTTGCAGTTCTTCCTCAGCCACTAAAGGGCTTCCGTCAGTCTTTCTTTCCTAGCAAGGACTTAAAGAAACTACTGAATTTTCCAGTTCACAAGCGGAAGGCCCCTCTGCTTCTCAACTTCATCCTCACTTACAAGTCAGCTCTTCCTGACGTCCCAAAAAAGAAGAAGAAAAGCCTTTCTCCACCTTCTGCCACAACTCCACAAGTTGCGTCCACATCTCGGACAGACCAAGGATCAACCTCTGATCTAGTTGAGCAGCCATCAACCTCGGCTCCATACCTGATCCTGCCATCCTAGCAACAACGTCGGCGACGTACTATTTTTGCTGCTGAGATGGGCCGCCAAAAAGCTGTCGCCAAGGATTTTTTGGCCAACATTCCTGATTCAGTTGATGCTCAACCAGTACCTTTCCAGCCAAAGCCGAAGACAAAAAGGATCAAGAAGGCTCAGCCAAAGGCAATGGTTACTCAGGTTGATACTAAGGATACCTTGCCAATCTCAAAATTGGCTGAGAGCGATAAGACCGCATCCCCTGCCAAAAAGAGGCCTGCCGAGGCCCAACCATCTGGGTCTACCCGGTCAAAGAAGCCGAGTTCGTCCGTTGCAACAACCTTGGGGTCTTCA